>PVKN010015203.1:0-18649 GCA_004027915.1 Capromys pilorides
CTTCTTCTTCTTCTTCTTCTTCTTCTTCTTCTTCTTCTTCTTCTTCTTCTTCTTCTTCTTCGTCTTCGTCTTCGTCTTCGTCTTCGTCTTCGTCTTCGTCTTCTTCTTCTTCTTCTTCTTCTTCTTCTTCTTCTTCTTCTTCTTCTTCTTCTCCTTCTCCTTCTCCTTCTCCTTCTCCTTCTCCTTCTCCTTCTCCTTCTCCTTCTCCTTCTCCTTCTCCTTCTCCTTCTCCTTCTCCTTCTCCTTCTGTTTCTCCTCCTTCTTCTTTTAGTGAATTCAGATTAGGGCCTACAGGGTGTACAAGGTCTTACTACATAGATTGGACTCATAGTGATACTCTTGTTTTCAGCCTCCCATGTGCTGGGATTACAGGCATTTGCCACCACGCCTAGTCTCAGTCGCCATCTCAGTGCACCCGAGGGGCAGGGCCTGCTCAGCAAGCCAGGGATCAAATATTTGGCCACTGCATCTGCTTCAGCAGATGCTTTAATCCGGTGAGCCATCTAGTTGGCCCATAAACAAGGTTTTTTTTTTTTCCTATTTTTGTACCAGGGATCGTACTTGGAACCTTATGCTTGCCAGGGAGGCACTTACACCAGTCAGTTATCTCCCCAGCTCAAAGACTGGCATATTCTAATACACCAACTTAATGTACACAAATTTGATGTACACCATTAGGATCTGAAGCTCATACCTGTGTAGAGTAGCAGCCCATATTCAAATGAGAACCCATTTGTGAGGATTCAAAACATGCTAAAATCATTTGATTCCTATAAAAGTGTTGATCTAACAGCCTTCTAACCCATCCACTTTGTAACTGAAACATATCTATTCAATCTTGGGAGTTTTGAAAAAGTAAAGAAGTACATGCTGGGAAGTCTGGCACATGCTAGAGAATGTGTGGGTGAAGGTTAGCTGTACTCCACTGCACCACATTCTGATGCATGACTCACAGCTAAGGATGTTCCCATGAGAGGAATTTTGGGCAAGCGTCACATAATAATGGGCGGATTTTGAATAAAGCAGCTTGTCCCTCATAACGTGGGTGGATCTCATCAATCAGTTCATGGCTTTCAAGTCAGCACAAAGATTGACCTTTTCTATGAACGAAAGAATGAAAGCAGCCCATGGCCTTCAGACCGTGAGTGTAACCTGGCTCACACACAGATTGCCTTTGGACTCAAACTACAAAGCATTTCCAAGCTTTCAACATGGTGACTTTTCCCATCAGAGTTTGGACTTCCTCAGCCCAACAGTTCAGTAAACAGATTTCTTAATATAAATTTTTCAGTGCATGACTGGGTCTATTTCTTTGGAGAATCCCAGCTAAATGAGAGAGGCTAGGAAATAATATATTTTTGTTGATTTCTTTCCTTTTTACTTTTTAAATGTTATGTATTCGGTACAGGGTCTCAGTATGCAGCTCAGATGCATAGTGATCCTCCTGTCTCACCCTCTCCAGAGTTGGGATTATAGGTGTGCACCACCACACCTGGTCTCAGTGGCCCGGATTGGTGTCCCAGGGTCGGGGCCAGCATAGCATGTGGTACCAGAGATGGAATTTGGGTCCTTGTGCTTGCCAGACAGGTGTTTAGATGGCTAAAATATCTCTCCAGCCCCATCCTTTGTTTCTTTTCCAGATGAATCATTTCATGAGCCTGATGATTATTGCCTCCATCCCAGACAAACCAGGATGTGCATTGGGGGTGCAGAGCATTAGTGATTTTGCTGCGTTTCCCTACTGGGCTGGAGACACACAGTTATCAAGAGTGGGAGAGGCATGTCTGCCTAACTTCTAACCACTGGCTGCTCGGTCTCCCTCCTGGAATGACAGACCCAGCTCGATCTTTCTTATTGTCTCATGGTTATTTTCGGAAGTTTGATTTTCATCTACGTTAGTTCATTCCCGACTGAACGGAGCACTTGCCATGCTTTCTTTCCTTCACTGAACTGGGCACCAGGTGTCTTCAAATCCTACCTAAGAGGCAAAATATCAGGCAGCAGAGCCAGGTTGTGCTCCAGACCAACCCGACCCCAGTCCCAAAGTGCTCCTGTTGGTTGGCTCTGTATCATTATGTCGCAGAATTTTGCTGCCAATTGCATTTGTTTTAAATGTAAAATAATTTTTCAGGCAGTAGAATAAGCACTTGCTTGACAAGTGCAAGGGCCTGAATTCAATTCCTGGTTAGGCGCGCGCACACACACACACACACACACACACACGCACACAGACACAAAAGTGAAATAATGTCTACATGAGAATTAAATTACATAATAGAAATCTGTTGTAGTGTGGAAAGCGCTGTTACATATTATTTCTGCAATTTTGAAGCTGTAGGAACACTCCTACGATGAGGGGACACTGGATTCTACACACTCCACTGCCTGTACTCAGTTTGTGCTTTGCTCTCTGATTGTGCAAGACACGCACAAATGGAGAGAAGAGATCCAAAGGGCCCAGGTCCTACCTCTGCCCCTTCTTCAAATTCTACTATTGGGCAATATAAGCATATCAATTTATGATTATCAAGGGTCTCTCAAAGAAAAGGATCCAGCTGGTATCTTAATAAAATTGGCCTTTGAGTTATTGCAGAAGCTTTTCTTTATCAAATCAACAGTCTATGAAATTTTGCATGATTTTTATCAGTTCTTAATTCAGCTTTTATAAGCCCAGTTATTGATATTGTTGTTTCCCCTGGGCTTTCCTGGTCTCAGGTGCTTGTGTGTGGCAGATGTTACGAAGTAGCTGGAAGGTGCTGGTTTGCATAGAAAACATAGACCTCATATATAAGAAATGAAATCAATGGACCTTGTAAGAAAATAAAACTGAGTTGTTTACCTGTGAATCAGTGTAGCACTTCTGAGTAGGGTGAAATGCATTGTAATAGAGAGAGGAGCTAAGATATAGACCTCCGGCCATGTCTGTAAGGGATGTGTGTGAGTGTGTGTGTGTATGTGTGTGTGTGTGTGTGTGTTTGTGTGTGAGAGAGACATAGAGAAAGGCAGAGAGACAAAGAGACAGAGAGACCTTAAGCATGTCCTGACATTCTATTCTTATGGATACAGCTTTTCCAACTGCACAATGAGGGTTTGCATTATATCCGCTGTCAGAAAGCTTGGTTTTATATATATATATATATATATATATATATATATATATATATATATATTTAGATTTTGTAGGCATTATATTCTTCATTGCCAATGGTCCTTTTTGTCCTTTTAATGTACTTAAACAATGAAAAAGTCAAAGAACATAATTTTGCCTCCTGAAGCTTGGTTGCCAAAAACTCTGTGGGTCATTTGGTCTTTGAGATGTAGTTTACTGATTGTTTAATGAAACAATCTAAAAGCCTCAATTATTTTAGTATTACCTAGTCCCAGATAGATATATAGATAGATAGATAGATAGATAGACAG
This sequence comes from Capromys pilorides, assembly GCA_004027915.1. Lineage (NCBI taxonomy): Eukaryota > Metazoa > Chordata > Mammalia > Rodentia > Capromyidae > Capromys > Capromys pilorides. Next base: position 3,421 of record PVKN010015203.1, read on the forward strand.
ACAGACAGATAGATAATCTGGTAGTTAAAACTTCATTCTAAAAATGATAATTTACTAAAAGAAAATTTTTCTTGTGTGATATTTCCATGATTTCAACCATCATCCTACCTCTTCAATATCACCAGTCTTTAGGTTTCAACATCCATGTGCAGACATAAATATATTCACACACACACACACACACACACACACACACACACACACACACACACCAAAGCCAAACTGAGCCACTCTCAAATGTTACCACTGGGAAAGCAACTTTATATCTGTACTTATAATGTAGAGCCAACTGGGTGAGTGTTTGATATATAGTCTGCATCATTTTTAATAACTTTGCTTTTCACCAAATTAACCAACAAATATACTCTAAATATTTACTTCATAGGTGAGGTATGTTTTTTGCTGTCAGTGGATAGAGGTATAGAAGAACATTATGACCCAAGAAGCAGACATTTTTAATATGTTCATCATAAATACTTTGTCAGTGAAGTAATATACAATGTTTTCTGATATTCTATAGGATGTTTTGTATAAAGAGACTTTCTATTTCATATTTATTTATTTATTTATTTATTTATTTAGTACAGGGTCTATGTGGTCTCATTGCACAGATTGGGCATGTCCTCCTGTTTTCAGCCTCCCAAGCACTGGGATTATAGGCACATGCCACAAAACCCAATCTCAGTGCCTTCTCAGCTGTGCCTTGGGAACAAGGTCTCCATGGCATGGGGGTCAAACCTGGGTCCCCTGCCCATGCCTAAGCAGGCCCTGAGCTCTATAGCTGGCCCTCTTATTATTTCTTAATGTATTTGGTTATTGCAAGGTCTCACTATGCAGCTTGAACTCACAATGATCCTCCTGCTTTCAGCCTCCCCAGCTCTGGGATGAGGGGTATGCACTACCATGCCTGGACTCTTCCTGGCTCAGCCCATCCTCAGCTTGGAGGTGATGGGCATGTGGTGCCTGGGACAGGGCCGCGGTCCCTGCACTTGCCTAAGCAGGCACTTTAGTCCTTTGAGCTATCTTGCTATCCTGAGACTTTTCAGTGTGATGTAAATTTTAGTCTTTTCTTTTTGTTTCCTGTGACTTAGAAGTGTCCTCTAAGAATTCCTTGCCCACGCCAATGTCCTGAAGCATCTCTTGTGTTATTTCTTATAGTAGTTTGATAGCTTCAGGGCTTACATTATACTATAAATCATCCATCTGAAAGCTGGCATGTTGAGGACTGTCTTTGATGATCACAGTAGACAGACAGATGTGACGGCAAGCCCACTGCGTATTCTCACACTGCTCTCTCTTTCCTGACATCCCATCCCTAACTGAAGCCAGGACTGCTAGTGGCAAGGTGTGTGAGTGCAAGAACACAGCATAAAGCTGACTGCTTTGACTAAGTTATAAAAGAAACACTGCATAAATATTTCCTAATTAGAAATGTGTAGTCACAATTCCATGGCTCACACAGAGTAGCTAAGAAACCCAACTTACAAGACTAAAGGTTTATCTGGGGACTCAGTGTTGAGGCTTCAGTCCATAGTTGGTTGCAACAATGTACAAATATCACTCAGAGGGTCTTGGCCAGGGCAGGCTGTTCACCTCATGATGGCCTGAAGCAAAGAGAAATCAAGAGACAGAAGGAGAGTTTTATCCTCTTCAATTACATTCTGGGCGGCCAGTGTTCCCAGAAGGCCACACTTTATAAAGGAGCATTTAGCTGAAAACTGGCACCTTCAGAGTTCAATCCCCTTTCCCAAGGTATCTCCATGATCCAATCATTTTTCCCCATCTATCTCCATGATCCAATCACCTTCTCTAGGGGATCTTCATGATCCAATCACAAATCCCCATATATTTCCATGTTCCAGTCACCTTCCTCAAGCCATACCTTTAAAAACCTGAAAAGAGTTAAGGTATTCAGTGTAGTCACCTTGCTTCCTGTCATCTTAAGTGCCTTAATAGACCCTGTTGGCTACAAAAGTGATCCTTGCTGGTCCGGGACCACTCCTTCCCCTCAAGTCTTGCCTCACCTGTCCTTGTCATGTCTGTGCAACAAAATAGGAGGCCTGTTAGCTTCTCCCTTGTTGGCTTCACCCCCTGATTTCTGGAGCAAGAGTACTCATTCCTGAACTCAATGTGAACCGCATGGAGGTCAGCCCTAGTCCCTAATCACTGGGACTCCAATTCTCATGCAGGATACATAGACACATAGTCCATGATTTTAGGATTTCTCTGGCTAAAAAGACAGTTATTGGGATTGGTTGGATTCTGTTTAAATCTGTTTAGGCCCAGCATCATAACCTTCAGTAATAAATCAAACAAACATATCAAAGAAATAAAACTCTGCCAAGCTTTGTTCTTGTCTAAATCACTGAATATTATCCTCTAGCAACCTGGCTGAAGTTGGCTTTAGTTTGGTGACTTTTCCACTGCATTAATTTCTGATCTTCATAGCATGTAGGTGGATGCTAAACTGAAAGTAGTCGTGTCCCTTTAAGATGGAAAGGCAGAAAAACGTTGAAAATTTCCAATATGCTTGAACTGTTCTCTTCTAGTTACCCAATTGTTTTACAAATGATTTTTATTAGCAGTTATCTCACCTGAGGATAATCAACAAATAATAAAAAGCTGTGCCAGAAGAATTAAATAAGCATGCACTTTGTAGAATTTCTGTGCTAATAGCAACAACAGATAACACATTCCAGGTATACTCCTCTTTCCAGAGAAGAAATTCAGCAGGTAGATAGCTAGACCAAAAGGGGGAAACAGACTCACTAGAAGGTATTTTCTCATATTGCTGTGGATCCAAGGATCCCTACCATCTGCCAGGGAGACCAGAACAAGCTGGTGGTATAATTGAAACCCATGGCCCTAGCACCTAGGAACAAGGGAACTCTATGGTACCAGCCCTACTGAGGGTAAATGCCCATGGGTCGGGGCACTGATGTACCAGGAGGATAGTGAATGTCTCACCTCAAGAAGGAAGAACTAATTTGCCTTGGCTCCACCTTTTGTTTCATTTTAGCTCTCAGCAGAGTTAGACTTGTGTTGCAGGGAATCCATGGTATCACTGTCGGTGCCTGCTAAAGTCAGAGGTGCACTTGATCTTAATCAAAAAACTGAGAAGTGATGGGTTCAGATGTAAGAAAATGAAAAAGTGTGCTGAAGACTCGAAGGATCCCTTCTAGGGCTTGGGATCCAAGGCAATGTCTCACGCAAGTCTACATCAAGGATGTGCTCTGAAAGGCCCAAAGCCGATGAGTGGAAGCTAGAAATTCTGTACTGGGAGGGTAAAGGATCTGTGCTGGCAGGCTGTGAGATGTGGACCAGAAGCCAGGCGAAGACATCAAAGATGAGGGCAAGGATCAAAGCTTTCCATACAGGCAGATATCTGTCAAAGTTCACTTGAAGCATAACCACAGAGAATCAGCTCCTCCTGAAGTGTTTCCCTCCAGGTCTCCTTTAGTGCCATTCTGAAAGCAATCGTGAGAACTTCCACACCCAGAACCGTGTTGACTCAGTTTGGCCATTCCCACCCAAGTTGACCACTAATTAGTCTACCACATGTAGGAAGGTTCCCACACTGTACTCTGTCATCCACTTCACATGCCAGTATCTTCAGTAACATATCTTGCAAATGCCCCAACCAGAAATGTTTTACACACCATACAGGGTGCCTCTTTGCTCACTCATGTGCTGACACATAAAAGTAACCATCACCATGTCTCTGTTTTAGCCCCAGATTGCATGTATGATTGGAGATATTATTATTCAGAGTTCAATATCTGGATGTATGTGAAACTATTTACTGAAAAAAATGTTTAATTCAGAAGCTTAGAGCATAAGTATGGTTTTGTTCTCTAGAAAAATGAGTAAGAAAAGGTTTAGAATGCAAATGCCTAAGGGAGCTCTGCAGTTCCTCAGAAAGACCTCCCTCGTCATCAGATGCAAGAAGTGTGGAAGCACAGAATTCAGAGCCTCTGCCTGGAACTGTAGCTCCAAGAGAAAGAAATACTTCTGCCTTAGAGACTGAAAAGATGAGAGGATTTTCAGAGTTTCCCATTTATGCTTAACGGGCATATGAAAGGCAAAAATGAAAGGAGAGAAAGAAGATGAGGTTAGGTGGGCATTAGATTACAGTAAGTGTGTCAGGGTGTACTTTTCCCACTTTACCTTTAAATAAAAGAGTACACAGTAGTCTGAAAACAGCATGAATTACAAATGATACAGAATTTCACTAAACAACATAATATGAATTTGTCTGTATTTGTTGATTGCCTAGTGTTCTCTTGAAATTATTTATTCAGATTACCAGATATATGCATACAAGAATGGAAGAAGGAAAAAAATTGTAAAATGAGGGTGAAAATTTAAAAAAAATCAGAATCTTAATTCCATTGCTAATTTGATAGAACCATCAGATAATCCAATTAATTAATCCAGCAGAAGCCTAACTGAAGGATTAGGGACTTATCTGAAAGAAATTCACAAAATCGAGTTTTGTGAAATATCAAAAAACAGAGCTTGGTGCCTGGCTGGGCTTTGGAAGTGGGGATTTTTGGGGACCTGGATGCATGAGCTAAAACTCTGCATGAGGAGCACGGTTACCAGAAGAGTATGCCCCACGTTTATGTTTCTGTTCTTTACCATCAGTGGAATGGAAGGAGTAGTGAGTCAGGTTGAAACTAAAGCCCTGGCTCGAAGATCTACTTTGCCTCTTGGCAGTGACACTGTCAAATTGGTTAAATTCCTTGACCAAATTTCGAAAAACTCCTACGTCTATTTATTCACAAACTGGAGTTGCAACCCACAAATAAGAGCATATTAACTATACAGAAATATGAAAGTGTTTTTATATATTTCTAACACTGCTTATTCTACTATATAGAAATGCTATATCTTTAAATTTTTAATCATCCATTTACTTACTTATTTACTTGCATATTGATTTACTTGGTACAAGGTCTCACTACACAGCTTGGACCCATAGTGATACTCCTGCCCCAGCTTTGCTAGCACTGGGATTATGGGTGTGCATCACCACATCCAGTTTCAGTGGCCAGCACAGCACACCCAGTGTCCTGGGACCAGCATAGCAGCATGCTGGACTGGGGAACGAACCTAGGTCCTTGCACTTCACAGATAGCTGATATGTAATATATTATCCCTATGATACAGTTAACGGTTACCAAACTGTTTTGAAAACTACGAAGTCACACCATACGCACCCTATTACTATAATCACTGAGCTTTCTAATATTTGTGAGTTGTGATCAAAACACATGACGAACGCTCCTCTCCAGGACCACCCAAAGGAAACTGCAGGCTCATGCAACCATGAAGGTTCTCCTCGTCCATATTTACTGGGTCTGGCACTGAGACTTCCAGCTGTTCTCTAAAGTCAAGCTGACAATGGTGGTGATTTGAACTGATTTAGGACATCAAGACAGTCCTGACCATTTAAATAAAGGCCCTCACAGAAGAGGATTTCCAGGACTATTTCAGAAAGTGTAAGAGAAGGGTATCCAATGCAATGGGAGATATTTTGGAGGTGATTTATGACAATGCGTCTTTATCATACTTTTAAAAATTTAAACACTTAGTACACTGTATGCTTCAGTCATACCTCACGTTATCTCCTTCCTTCTCAGAAAAATTAAGTGAAAAAGTGAGGTGGAGAAAGGGAAAGTGTTTAAGCATGTAGAGGTGAGTGTACAGTGATCTATTCTCACTGCTTGAGTTAACTGTTCTGCTTTTGAATGCATTGTGCATCTACTCCTCAAAAACAGTCAAAATGCCAATAACATGAAGTGATTTAATTTAATCTCTTCTGTCCACCAAAGCCACTATCCTGGCTATGATGTATCAAGCTATCTCCTAACTCAGGTTCTTAGCCATTCTTCTTCTATCTATTCTCCTTCATTTGTGATGTTTCTGAATTAAAATTGTGTTATCATTCATGCTTGTATGAACTTTATGACAAAGTCTAAACTACTTAGCTTGGTTTGCAAGACCTTCAATTGCCTGAAATTTCCTAGCTTCCCCCTCTTCCTTCTCTTCCTCTTCCTTGACCTCCTATCCTTGTCCTATGCACCAATCTTACCTCCAATAACATCTGATTTTCTTTCAGTTATAGCCATTCCTGCTATCACAGATCTTGATAGAATCACCATAAAATGAAATATGTTGGTACAAAACCCCCAAATATCTGTGGGATTGTGGCACAAAACCTCAAAATGTTTGTATATGACTTATATAAAAAGAAATCAGAAAGGCAGTAAAATTAGAAGCACTGTGATATACCTGTAGAAAGTTTAATAGGTGCATAAATAGTATTATATTGTAGGCAGCTAAAGGAGGTGGATATTAATACATACGCAGAGAGGAACTGGCCTTTGAAGGAAGTCAGTCAGAAATAAAGACATAGAATTCTAGCTGCAGATACATTTAAAAAAGGAAAACCCTCAAGATAGGGTCACAGTGACCAGACTCGAGGACTCCCCTAAGAGATATGCGGAAATTGAGATTGCACCATAATTAGATCACCCAGGTCACTAAGTCCTGATGTGCATCCAACTTCCAGGTGGGTGACCAGGACACCCGGACCCCATGTTTTCCTCAAAATACTCCAGTTTTAGAAATTATAAGTAAGCCGGAGATAATGATGTCAGCCATATGGCCTCACTTCATGCTGCATTCCCTTACTGGACCAATACTTCCTAAGCACATATACTTGTAATCCTGTAGCTCATCCACAGTGTGACCTGCGTTGAACTCCCATTGTGACTTTGCTGTATAAATTACCCTGACAAACGGCCTCAGTGGCAATCTACTCAGGACTCCTTCCATCTCTCAGGAGCTATCTCATAAATATATCCTACTCTTAACCTCCATTGTCCCTTGGAATTCATTCTTTGATTTTGATTTCAGAGGGCAGGAACACTGTACATCAACATTTAACTACTTCTTAGTTAATTTCTTCTACATCAGTATTAAAAAAAATGGGTCTTTTTTTGTGGGACTGGGGTTCAAACTCACTACCTTGCACTTGCCAGCAGGCACTTGTGCCACGGAACTATCTTCCCAGCCCCAGGAATGGGTCTTGACCTTTAAAAGATATGAGCTTTGTCTGCACAAGAAGAATGGTAATGATGCGGTTTGTAAATAACTTGAAAGTGCTCAAAGAAATATATCAAATTGTTGATAATACTGCTATGCATGATAGAAAAACTAAACGTGGCCTATGATATGCCAGGGACCAAGGTGGGGCGCAGACATTAGAGGTGATGAAAGAGGTCTTTTATTTTCCTTTTATTGTTTGATTCAGCTTGCTAGGGTTTCTTCATTCACTCGTGCTTCTCACAAACCAATCATAAGAAAAAGCAAAGCAAAATTTGTTTATGCTTTTCTGACATAATCAGTTGCTTTGGAAAAAAACACCATTCCAAAGCAGGACTGCAGCACACTGCTTCGATGGGCCGTGGCTTGTGCTGCTTCTGTCCTCCACCATGCTGGCCTTCTTCTGATCGGCCTATTTTCCTCTAAGAAAGCTTCCCTAAGGAGAACTTCAGCCTACATAAGTTGAATTTCCTTAAACCAATCCCACTTTACTCTCACTGAATTGACTCCGACATCTGAGCACACTGACTGAAAATATTTCCTCAGATTTGGTTTCACCTCTATCCTCTTCCTAAGCAAACCTATTTCTTCCCTGTAATTCTCATCTTGACAAATGAAAACTCCACTCCCCTAGCTGATCCCAAACTTGCATTGCTCTCCATGCTTCTTGTTTCCATTTCTTCACAGCCAATCTTTCAGAAAACTTCATGGTTCTGTCTTGAAAATATATCTAAAATTTAGCTGCATGTGGTGAAATTAACATCATTAAGTTTTCCTAGTCTAAGACTCTAGCACCTCGTACTTTGATACGGGGTGTCTTGACTGATCTCTTTCTGACAGATATTTCTTATTTTATTTTTGAAAGGGAAAAGCAGTGACCCAGTTAACATGCGAACCATATTATGTTGCACCTTGGTCCCAGTTTTCATTCAAAGTCATTATGATCAGTTTGCAAGAATTTAAAGGTGCCCATAAAATCACTGAGTCATCTGGTTTTCTTTTCCTTTCTTCTGCTCAACAGTGCTATGATCTTCCAGCTCTTCCTACACCTCTCTAGAGCCCCACTGTTCAGAGTTTCAGAATTTGCTCTACCGTCTCTCTGGAATGCTGTTTGCTCCTGTGTCATTCAGCTTTTCCACTGGTCTGATGATCTACTCAGACCTACAACTTAAAGAAGGATTCATTTCGTTTGGCTCAGGGTTTGCAAGTATTTGGTCCATGGTTGACTGCCTATAAGATAAATGCTGTCCATGGAAGGGTCTAGAAGACAAAACTTCTGTCTCCACAGAGACTGGAAGCAGCCGGGGCACAGAGTGCAGGGAGTGAGCACCAGTGGGAGGGACGTTCTCACAGGCTTGGCCCCAGAGGCCCAGCTCCCCCACCGGGGTGCCACCTGTTAACAGGTGTTTAGTGATAAATGTCACTGAATTGATCCACTGACAAGAGGAACCAAGTGATCCAGTCACCACTCCAGAAATGTCACTACAGTCAAGGTGACAACGAAGCACGAGTACAAGTGGATCTCCTATTCGGTTCTTTAAGACTTTGTTAAATATCACTTTAATGGTAAGATTCACTCCGACCACACACAGTTCTAACACACATTCCCCAGTCTTCATTGGCTCCCTCTTTCTCTTTACTGAGTCTTTTTTATATAAAACATTTTATACTCTTGATCATTATTTTGTAACTTCTGAAATCAGATGACAAAGAAAATAATTCTGTTCACTGTTTGATATAAAGAACTTAACAATTGTTGAATAAAAAATGCATGAGCCATAAATTGTTTTAAAATTATTTATTGGACCAGGAAGATAGCTCAGTGTACTAAAGTGCCTGGGTAGATAGCTCCATGGCACAAGTGCCTCCTGCCTGCCTGCCTGGCAAGTGCAAGATCATGAGTTCGAACCCCAGTCCTGCCCAAAAAAAAAAAAGAAAAAAGAAAAAAAAAAAGAAAGAAAGAAAGAAAGAAAAATTTTATTTGACCTACATTTTATGAGTGATGTGATCCAATTATTGTTTATTTCTGTATAAGGAGGTTCTCTGCAAGCCAGATGTCTTTTCTTGTGGAATTTTCCAAATTTTATTCAATTTGTGGTATTGATTCTGCATAAGCAAGTTGGAACAGCTGAGAAATATACAAGAAAGTGAAGGTACCAATTACTCTGTTTCTGGCCCCAATACACTTTGAAAGGGACAATGCACTGCGCTGACCAAGGGCAAGTGAGGGAACCAAAGGCACCCCACCAGATCCCCTGGTGAAGATGTGTATTTTAGGAACATGGAATGGAAACACGGCGGATTTGGACACTCTCTGATCTCGTGTTCTCTTTTCTTCCCCCGTGGACTGTGGGACTCTCTGTTCAACCCTTTCTTTGGACACAAATATCAAACAGGGGCCTTACTTAATACTACAGGATGAATTATGGGGACAATGGGCAAGGAAGATGGACAGCATTTCTTTAGCTGGGCATAAATATTTCACAACTTTCTATGATTCAAGCTGTTCAACGGAATGAGGTAGATAAAACAGATTAGGGAAAAATAAGATTGAAATATACATTGTTAGTAATATAATTTATTGCCTAAGAGTGAAAAACCCACAGAAATGAGTATGGTGTGTGGCATTTACAACTTGGAACTTTGATGACCTAACTTCCTCTGTTCTTTATACCGCATAATCATCATGTGCACTGACATCAATTACACAACTATAAAGGGTAAGGTGTTTCTTTTATTTTTTAATGCATTTGGTGTAGGCTCTACAGGGCCTCACTACACAGTTCAGACTCATAGTGATCCTCCTGTTTTCAGTCACCCAAGTGCTGGGATTACAGGTGCACACCACCATACCCAGGCTCAGTCAGGGATCAGCATGTCCCGGGGGCGGGGCTGGCTCAGCATACCAGGAATTGATCCCCAGTCCCTACTCCTGCATAAGTGGGCACGTTAGTCAGTTGAGCTATCTGGCTGGCCAGGTAAGGTGTTTTTTAAAGCCCAGGTATTCCCAGCTATTTAGAGCTGGTTCACTGGGTTACTGCTTTCCTCAATGAGGCATTTAACTTTTGTTTTTGTCCTTGTATTTTGTCTTACAATGCTTGCATTGCCTTATAAAATCTGAAGTTTGTCTATGGACTGAACATCTAACTCTTAAGCTATCCATGCCAGAGAGGGAATGTGGATTAGCCATCAGAACTAAGCTTGAAACTTTGTTTCACTTCTGGTTGTCTGTGTGACCTTGTTAAAATGGCGAAAGTTCTGATTTACCAGGACCCACTCAGAAAATGCAAAAACCTAGCAACTAGTGTGCTAATTGGATTTTTAAAAAAGAAATGGGTCCCCAGCAGCGAAATTCAGTCTAACCTGTGCTGCTGTGTGTATATTTAACCAGGCTGGCTTGGCTCTTCTGTGAATTTTGTGATTGATGAGTTTTTCTATTTCCATGACAGTATTTTCTCTGAGAAAGGGAATGAGCACCAGGGCCAGATTGCTAACAATATCATTATGATTTTATTATTTTCCCGGTCCAGGAGATCCATAACAGGGTTTTCCACTAACACATTACTCAAGGAGACAGCAGGAAAGGAACTGCTTCTGTTGATAGGCAGTGTGGCCACCTGGCTTTTAAAACTACCTCTTTGAATGCATAAAGAAAGAGTAAACTAGGTGACAGAACCAACAGAAAGGGCAGGCTGTCTTCCTTGGGTATCTGTCAGTAGCCAGTGTCTGAGGTCACCATCTCCCCGGAAAGAGAGATACACAAAGCTCCTTAACATTTGGTGAATAAATGTGCACTCACTCGGAGGTAAATACGCACATTAGAGTAAGAAACATGGATCAATTTCATTGGCAATCTCACACCAGCGAACACCAATGTTGTTAGGAGGGAATGATCCTTGTGGGATCTGAAACTGACAGGTTTTAATTTAAGAAACATTAAAACTATCGTGCTGCAATCTTGAAAAACTGAAGGATACATGGTATGAAAATCTGAGCAAAATGTCTGCTAGCTTTCTCATCAGCATCTGAAGATGATTAAGTCCTGGGAAGAGAAGGAGTTGGGGAAAATTTACTCTGTGCATTCTGTTGTCAGTATCAACCACTTAAGCATTAGTGTGGAGTAACATAGTTTTGTACTCGTTTGATAAGTTGGAATATGTATCTGCGGGCACTGAGGTAACAGGACATGCCATCACTATGTCCAAATTGGGCATCTGAATCTCCGTGAAAGACACTACATTGAATTCATCCCTTAACCATCATGTGACAGCCAGGCTTGAACACCTCTGGGGGAGCCACGGGGTAGACAGGATCACGACGCATGCTCTGCAGGCCCCTTCAGATGCTGACCACATAGCGATGAAGATTATTTCAAGCCACCAACTTCTGACATTGCACTTTCCAGTAGTAACACAAACACTACCTTTTATACAGAAAGTAATTACAAGAGCCTTTAAAAATCCATGTTCTTACTACTGTATAATTCTACAATTATCTTAGATGATAAAGCTGGATATAAATCTCTCTTCACATACACTTTCAAACCACTCCTCTTCACAAAAAATAATTCGTGTTTTTAGCTATGTATTCGCTCTTCCAGATGTATTTTATTTTTATGTCCTTGAGGAAGGCTGTCTTTTAAAATGATATGTGGACTACTTGTCCTTTCAGAATTTACCTCCTGAATCAAGCAGTTTATGGACAATATCTTAACACTGCAGCAAGCACATCATTGTTTTAAGCAACTGTATGCAGAGATGATATAAGAGTCTCTTGGAATCTCATGGTTTTTTTTTCTCATCATTCACTAAAATACATAGTTCTCTTCTTCTTTCTCCTCCTTCTAAATTCTTATGATTTTGTTAGGATAAATGAATAAAATCCAAAAGTAAATGTAATTCACATTAAAATATTTATTAGATGATAATATCATAATAAATTTTGTCTGCATTTAAAATAAATTAAAATTGCAACACTCACATGGCCTCTACGCACTGTACCTACCATGCCTAGCTTGAAGATGGGTTTTGCCAACAGGTGACCTACAACATGAATGTGCAAGCTTTCTGTAACTGCTTTCCAGGTGCTGAATTTTAAAATGCCTCTACCAGGGCACATTTTTCACTGTTGCAATGTACACCATTATGATACTGGACTTTCTCATCTTTAGGTATAGAACTACATATTTTTCACAACTCATATCTAGAGAGAGAATTTCCAACTCGATGACTATATACTCTTCAAAATTTTTAATAAATATCCCCACAAAACTGCAGCAGGTTATAATATTTTTCAATAGAGTATGCCCAGTTCCTTTACATTGCAAATAATATTCTATTAGTCTGTTTTTTAAAAGTGATGCTATTTTTGTAAACTATTTCAAAGTCTATCTATCTATCTATCTATCTATCTATCTATCTATCATCTATCTATCTATCTATCTATCTATCTATCTATCTATCTATCTATCTATCTATTTGCCTGTGAGATGAAAGTTTGCAAAACAGTGTAGAACAATCCAGCTGAGGGTGCTAATGTTGATGACCTGGACTGGCTCCATCTCCTGCACCACTGGACTCAGCAGCACGCCTGGCAGGAAAAATTCAGATGCCTGGCTCCTCCCTCCTGATAGGACCTGGTACTGGGTAGTGCCAGCCACACACCAGGGCCCTGGCCAGGATGTACAGGGTAGACAGCTGGGACCAGCTGCAGGGGAAAGCCTAGGGCCACATTAACAATAGAAGCCAATGGGTAGTGAGTTAGGTGAGCCAGCATTTTGCCTGGGAGACAAAGATCCTTTTTCTTTTTTACTGTGTTTTTTTCTCTATTTTTTTTATCTGTATCTCTTTTTCCTTTGTGTTTTTCCTATTCTGTTTCTTTTTTTGAGTGGCTTGGGTGAACTCCAGCCACATACACCTAATCCCACCCCACATACAGAGAACAAGTGTCAATAATCCCTTGCTTGCTCCTTCATTCGTTGTTTTCTGTCCTCTTCTCTAGTTTTCCGAAGCCCGTGTGTTATCCTTTATCTTCCATCCTGCCTTCTGATTCCTTTTTAGTTATATCTGTTTGATCCATGACCTTTCTTAAATCTCCCTAAAATAGGATAAAACCACTCTAGAAGGGAAACATGTTGCATACAAGGTCCTAACTTATAATTGGTTGCATTATATAACTGTAAATATTGCTTCTGTGGTAAAAGGTAGAAAATTAATGGTGGCCAGTTTTTCAGTTTCTAAACTGTGCTTGATGCTTTTGTTAGAGTTATTTGTACTACATTAGCCAGGATATTGTATCTGTTGTGCTCTTTTTGGTAACAACACTACAAAGCTCTGGGGTAATAACCTCAGCACAGCCCAACAGTGAAGGATTATGAATTGAGTCAAGCAGAAGCAAACATTTCCATTTTGTCTAACTGGGAAAGTAGTATTTGAGACAGACACAAACTGAGAAATGCCTACACTCAGAAGATATCCCTGAAAATAGACTTTTCCTAGAGTGGCCTTGATATCAGTGATGCAGCTACCTATTATAAAAATTTTCAAGAATCAACACACAAAACAAAATAAATTTTGAGGGGATAGAAAATGAGAAGATGCAGATGCAAAATGCAATCTCAGACCTCCATCCCATCCAGAACAAGTTCAGCGGAAATCTCGGTAGAGGGAAATGAAATATGCACCTGAATTATCAGAAATGATAGCAAGCAAAGTAAAGAAATAAACCCATTCTATATTGAAAAAATTAGATTAGATACAAAAAAATAGAGAAAATCATAATGAAAGAATTGTTCAACAAATCTTGAGTAGACATAGATAAAAAATAAAGCATAGGAAAATAATGATAATTTCAAATGAACAATATCAGTAAGGAAGAGAATGTGTGAAATGGTTTCAAATATGACCATGAAATCAAAAATTCCTTTGGAAGCTGATAAAACCACTTGAAGAAACTCAAGAGAGACATGTAGACCTCGAAGACAGGATCATAGCTAGTGATCACATAAGGAAAGAATGCTTTAAAATAAGAAGCAACCAGGAGTGAACAATTCCACAGCTGTAACACGATGCAAAGAAAAGCAGTAGAACAATGACAGGTGTCAATGAGAAAAGGGTCAGCATCAATGATAGGAAGTTTATTTGCAGAAGTAATAGCAGAAAATACCTCAAGCAAGGGAAAAGAATCTGACATGGAGAAAGACATATAGAACTCCAAATAGCCATGACCAAAGTAAATCGACACCCAGGGACAAATATAATAATTTATCTCTTACTCTTATTGAAAAATAAGGCTCTTGCTAACATCGAGTGGATTTTATTTTGCCTATGTCTTATATGCTGAGTAACTATGATAAAGAAGACAACACGTAATACACTAATTCTTGCTATTGTCCTACTATGGTGCTATGAAATTTTGTTCTATCTTTTTATATAAAATAAAAAATGTTGATTATTTGGCTGTAATAACAGATATAGTACAGAATGGATTGAACAAATAAAAAATGAGGGAAATATTTATTCTTTTTTAAAAAAATAGGACTTCTAGTATTTAAAAACTGAATGTCTTAAAAAGGAAAGTATGATGAATGAACATGAAAGTAAGATGGAATGAACAATGATATGAATCTATTTCTGTCTGTGATCTGTCTAGGCCTCCTGCAGTGAGTCATCTTCTTGGGTTCTTTTAGGCTGACATGACAGCTCCCCAAGTGGCTTTCAAGCATGCAACATGCTTTCATTCTCTATTGGGGCAGTGCAAAATGTGCACACAAAGAAAAACACTATAAACTATATATAATATCATCTTAATTCTTTTAAAAGTAATGCGCATATGTGTCAATCTGTCTCTTTGAGATGTTTTTAATTTCTTCAATTTTTGAAGAGGGAATATACAATAGTAATAATAAAAAACTAGAAATGATACAGAATTTCACTAAAAAAATAATATAAATTCGACATATTTGTTGTACTTCATAGTGCTGCCTTCAATTTAGTTGTTTAAATTAACGGATACATGCATGCAAAATTGGAAAAACAGGAAAAATGCTATAAGAATTTAAGAAGAGAGAAGGTGGAGAAAAGATGGAAAACAATGAACATTAACTGCTCCTTTCCAC
>PVKN010015204.1:0-18648 GCA_004027915.1 Capromys pilorides
GAAATGACCTCATAAAGTGAGTATATGTTTTAGAAAAGTGATTACACCAAAGAAAGGCAAAGTAATTTTCCTAAAAAGCAAACCTGATCATTATTGCAGTTGCTTTTTTGTTTATTTCTTGCTATGTTGTTCAGGCTGGCCTCAAACTTGCTGCAATCCTCCTGCCTCAGTATTCCAAGTGCTCAAATTACACAAGTGACAGCATATCAGCATGATTTTTACTTCTTATTTAAAGCCTTTAAATGGTTCCTCTTGCTACTAGGAAAATTTAAATCCCATAAAACAATGTCCACACCCTAATCACGAGAATCTGGAAGTATGTGAAATTATACAGCAAAGGGGAATTAAGGTTGTAGATGAAGATGTTATTAATGTTTTTAATTAACTGACCTTACTACAGATCTGAGCATGGTATCCCAGGCACAAAAGCCCAGCAATGTTGGAGACTGAGGCAGAAGGGTCGTAAGTTCAAGACCAGCTGGGGCAAGTTAAAGAGATGGAGGGGTAGTGTTAAAAGGAAGTGGTTCAATATGAAGACCCTGAGTTCAATCTCAAAACAACAACAACAACAAAAAACCCCACAAAAATGCAAGTGAGCAAAATATAGAGAAAAGCTTATCCTTGATGGTCCAGGTGGGCCCAACATAACCAAAAGGGTCCTGAAAGTAGAAAAGAAAGGCAGGAGAGAGCAAGTGGGAAACATAAGCCCAGCAGAATGACACAGGAGAACACCTGCCAGGAGCTAAGGATGCAGGCGGCCTTGGAAGGTGAGGGAGGCAAAACCTCCCTCCCAGGGTGGCTGCAGGACCCCTGCCTTCAGCCCAGTTAGCTGGACTTCTAACCTGCAGATAACAAATGCATGCTGCCTTCAGCCACCAGTTTAGTACTGTAACACACATGTTCAAAGTTTCCTTCATTCAAGAATACCACTGACATGGCTGAGTGTGACGAAATAACTAAGCCACCAAATGTGGCACACGCCTATAATGTCAGCTCCTTAGGAGACTGAGGCAGGAAGAAGGCAAGTTCCAGGTCAGCTGGGACAACCTAGACTCTTCCTCAAAACAAGTGTTTGCCTGGCATGCAGGAAGCACGGATAATCCCCAACGAAGCTTTACAAAGTCTGCAAATCAGCACTCCACACGCATTTGGGCCATGCTTCCTTATCTATGAATCCTCGCACAGGCTCTAACCTCTACCAAGAGATTTCCAAACTTTCCTCTTCCCCTTTACCCAACGCTCATTCTTCAGAAAAACATGTTATATAACACTGTAAGGAAATGTAAGCCTACTATTGCTCCCACAAGATCCTAACCTCTACAGAGGAACTCTGCACCCAGATGTGGGATCATCCTGTTGCAAACTCTGTTAAGCGAAGCAAGTCTACTTTGCTCTTAGCTTTAGCCCCACGGATTGGTGCCTCATTCATGGAAACCATCACTGTACCTTGAAAATTCTGAAGCTTAATAAACCAATTATGAGTAAATATCTAGTGTTAACATCCTTAGGGAGATAAAATAGGAAACCTGAGTTTCAATTATATAAAATAATTTACACAGCAATATAAAAATAAATGTATAGCTGTGAGCTTTTTATTTTGGCATTTTACACTTTATAGTAGCTCAAAAACAAGAACATTTACCACCAAAGAAAATTACTGTATTTCATTGAACCTTAGTTTTGATACTGCAATTGAAAAATTTATTAAGTACAACATATGTTTCCTTCTACTATAACAAACTGCAACAAATCTAGTGGTTTCAAATGACACAGATTTATTCTCTTAGCTTTGGAGGGCAGAGATCCAAAATGAGCCTCCCTGGGGGCTGGCTCCTCCTCAGCCAAGGAGAAGCCTGATCCCTGCCCTGCCTGTCCTGGCTTCAGGGCCCACTTGTGCTCCTGGGCTCTTGGCCGCACAGTTATCCCCAATCTTTGTTGGTGTCTGGTCCCTTGGCTGACTCCTCCTGCCTCTCCTGTTATAGTAAGGACTAATGCCAGCCCAGACACAGGACCATCTCCCCTTCTTGGGATCCTAGCTCATGGGGGATCTAGATACAACTTCGGGGGGGCCACCATTTAGCCTATGCGTTGGGTGTCAAGGGTAGGTTTTCACAACCACATCATAGGGGTAAGAAGATACCTCAGCAGCATAAGCACTTGCCTGGCAAGCACAAGGTCTGAGTTTGTACTGCAGTATCGCAAAAAACATACAAATACAACACCCTCACAACAGCATCATGACTCCTTAAATTGCTGTAAAAGGCAATTGAAAATCTCCACTAACCTAAGGTGTAATCCATTTTCAGAATTAAAAATGTAAGAGTGTCTGAGACTCACTGAAATAATTTATTTTTCTCAATGAAGAGTGCTTTACATTAAGGGGCCAGTGAGATAGCTCAGGGACTAAAGTACCTGCTTAGGCAAGCTTAGCCAAGGGCAGGAACCGTGGTTCCTCACATGCCACACCATTCCCACCCCTAGTGCGAGCTGACCTAGCCAGAGGCCAGGTATAGTGATGGATATCTATAATCCCAGCACTGGGGAAGCTATCCTAGAGCTGGTGAGCGTGAAAGCAAGAGGATCACAAAGAATCTGAGCTGTGTAGTGAGGCCCTGCAACAACCAGATATATATTAAAAAAATTTAAAAACTTAAAAATTCACTGTATATATAATCTCTGAAAAGATTTTAGTCCTGGCTTCAAGTAAATTATGTCAAATAAAAAAGAAAAACAATATTAACATGTTATTGTACTTCCTGTGCTATCTGAATTGAACAATGAAATAATTTTAATAGTCCATGCATCTTTACAATGAGACAACATAGCAAGTCAGCCTCATACTGTCAAGTATCAGCTATACACAACCCGCACCCCAATATTAGGGACTGTCCCTGAGCCTTTGCACTAAGCTACATCCTCAGCCCTTCTTTACTTCTCAAGGCAGGATCTCTCTACACTGCTAAACTGCCCAGATTGGGCATGAGCTTTTCTTCCACCTCAGACTTCAGAGTGCTGGCACTACAGGTTTGAGTCACCACACCTATTAATCCTGGTTTTCTAAAAGTACTGATGCTTTCTTCAGCCAGACCAAGTAATCACAAAATCTGCCACTAGGGTTCATCTGCTCCAGTGCCATAATCTCCTTTAAGAGGCCAGATAAATTAATTCTATTCCTGCTCTATGCTTATTTGACACGAAAATCAAAATTTACAATGTGGAACATCTAGCCACTGTAAAAACAAAACAAAACAAAAAACTATAGGACCTCTTTAAGTGAGTTTCAATAAGGCACATGATATATGGTTTTGCTGGAAAATTTCAAAGCCACTGACCTCCCTTTATTCCACATCTGTTCCTCTACTCGATAACAAAGGTAAGGAAGTTCTTCAGACACTCCTAAGGCAGGAGGAGCCCAGGCTCCTCTTCAGTCCAAACCAAGTCTGAAGCACTCAGGGCAGTTTCTAAGGACCTCCGCCCACTAAACTGCAAAAACTCATTCTCACTGCTCTGTCTTTCCGCCTCATTCCTTATGTTTTTAAACTTCCTCGCCTTTCCTCCATATGGTCTTACCTGACCATTCAGACCTGCGTCATTTGAATACGCTTGACCCCTTCTCAAGTTTCCCCTACTACAAACATGTTAGGGTCTGGCCAGGCCCTCTCTGCTTTATCATGTTTTCCCTGTGGGTACTAACAGTAGCTTTCAGGACACAATCTTAGCAAACTTGAAGTCAATTAAAACTTCCTTCCTGGAAGCTGACCAGTTCTTAGCAGAGATTGTTAGTAGCAAAAATTTCCCAAGACGACTTGTGGGAAGGAGGGCTAGAAAGTAGAAGAAAAATTTAAAAAGGCCAGTGACTGAGTCTGAAATACAATAAAGTGGTAATTTGTGTGAGTGGCCAGTTCTTGAAAGCAATGGAAATATGAAGTCAAGTTCATACATTAAACCTAGTACTGACTGCATGCTGCCACTGGGAATAAGATGAAGAAAATCTGCTGTGCAATGAGGCAGGAGGATCCATGAGTCCAAGGCCAGGTTGGGCTGCATAGTGAGTTCAAGGCCAGCCTGAACTGCAGTGAGACCCTGTCTCAAAAACAAGTAAGCAAGCAAGCAAACAAACTGTCATTCAAAGATTTTATAACTTGGTGTTGTGAAGGAAATGGCATAAAAGGAACTCTCACTGCTAGGCACCTACTAGGACTCAGTTGTTTAAGGACAGTGTTGTCATTAATGCAGTCTTCTCAGTAATTCTACAAGGAAGGTTATCATCACATCCTGAGCCAGTGGTGGTCAACCTTTGTCACACATGCTGCAATGGTCTGTTTGTACTACTGATAGTACTAAAAGGTTTACCACCACTGCCTTAAACTCAGTAAACTTAGAGTAGTTTTCTCCACAAAAATTTTAGCTGAATCAAGCTGCAAATGGCAGTACACATCCATAATCCCAGTGTTCTGGGGGACTGAGACAGTAGGATCACAAGCCTAAGCCCAGCTTGGGCAATTTAGTAACTTAATGAGAATCTATCTTAAAATGAAAAAAGGGATGTGTGTATGTTGGGCAGGCAGTTTGCAACGCTCAGAACAAAGATCCAAAGTTCAATCCGCAGTAGCATAAATTTTTTTTTTAAAATTGAAAATAGGTGCTGGATAAGGGATTTATCTCAGTGGGAGTGTCCTGGGTTTGATCTCCAGTACTGAGGGTAAATGGGCAGAACCAAAGCCTGCTACCTTCAGCAGTACACACCTGGACAACTGTGCAGCATGCTTAGGGCTGAATAGAAACAAACAACACTGCTAAACATGCATGTGCCTCACTTCTGGGGAAGTCCACTGAAGACCAGATCCGAATCTGTTCTATTTCAATGTCTTAGTATGAAAACAGTCACAACTGTAATCTCAGAAACCTGAGAGTGGGGGTGAAAAGATACCGCCAATAACTAAAGCAATACATGTAATAATAGAAAATAAACCCATGGAGTATTGTTTTAAGACTTTTGAAATGTCTATTAGCCACCTTCAAAAGAAAGCAAGTATGCAGACAGCAACACCAAGGCCATGGTGCTATCATCCTCAAGAGAAAACCTGAGGCTTCCACTTCTAGTCCTCCACCAGGAAGATTAGAAACCTGAGACACACACTGCTCAGGTCAAAAGGAACTCACTTCAAGACACACTAGGGAGCCTAGGGCCTGTTAAATTCTGCAGGTGTTGTCTATGTGGAAAGATCTCCTGTGACTGACAGCCCAGACAGCACTGCAGTGTGAAAAGGCAGGACTGCTAATACCTTTCATGGTGAATTCTAGTAAATAAATTCCCATTCTCTTCCACCTTGCTTGCCTTTTGGCATTTAAAAATAACAAAACTGCCAGTGCTATCATTCTTGGAAAGGGCACATGAAGGCAAGCAAATACATTCTCATTTGAAACTAAATACCATTTGCTGCCTAAGAGTAAAATAAAAAAAGGTGTGTACTATTAAAATTTGGGTGTATTTCCCTCCCAAAGAAACCTGTTTTTAAAAAATACCTCTTTCAAGTCAATCAATTAGCAACAACTGGGACTTGTATTACTATTACTATACTATCAGGCCCTTTATTCAACCTTCGAACTTGGTTTTAAAAGGAATCTTAAAAAGCAGAGCAAAAGATGAAAATCACTCAACTAACAGATGACTCTTAGATGAATGTTTACACAGACAAAGGTATAAAAAACTCTATGCTGTTCAGTAAAAAACTGAAGTATAGAAATAACTCCAGAAAAAGAGGCTCAGTTAATGGGGAAAGCATTTTAGCAGTTAAACGTAAAACACAAGTAAAAAGGATAAAAAAAAATGTCTTCTGCCTTTTTTCCCCAAACAATACTGGAAGTTTCTAAAAGGAAGCTTCACAGACTGTTAATAAGAGACGTAGACTTGAAATTCAGAGAAGTGTCTTCATTTATCAGGTACGTATACGTGTAACTTGGCCAGTGCTTGGCCCTAATTACACAGCAATGAACAAAAGATGCAACACTGCCATCATTCCAAAGAAAAAACTGTACCTACTCACAGCATTCCCAATGATTTCATTTATAAAACTATGGAATTGGAATAGGTATTTTTCACATTGTGTTCCAAAAGCTGCGCACAGGACCTCCACTTCTATTTTAACCGTACTCACTTTGTCTTTTTTTTCTTTTTGACTTCTCTAAAAACAAGTGTTGAGTTTTCTCTGCAATGGATACTAATGGATGTGCCTACTTCAGTCCAGTCCTACACTCCCTCTATGGGATGTCAGATCCCACAGGTGAGGGTTCAGCCCATCCTGCCCCCTGAAGGGCTAGTCACAAGCTGTGGGCTGCCACCGACACTTACGCCTGACCAGCCCCTTCCTTGGATCAAACAGGTTCAGCAGTTTACTAGAAAGGAGGGAAATAGGAGCCCCACAGAACTGAGGCACAGAGCAAAGTACACTGAGAGTGTGGTGGCATGGCAGCTGGGCAGCACCAGTAGCAGCCCAGCTCTCACACCTGAGGCTTTAATACGTGCCCCAGAACTCTCTCTCCTTTGCCCAACTGCATTCCACCCCTCAGAAGCTGGTGGCCAGGGACAGAAAGTTCCCACTCTTAATCTCAGGCAATCAGTCTCATCCAGTGGCTAGCTTTGGGTATCCCAAACCACCTCATTAACATAAACTCAGGTTTGATCCAGGAGCTGATAATGCCATCCAAGGGCTTAGGAATTCTATGACAGGAATCAGGTACAAAGGCCAGGTACATTGTACACTAAAAAAATAAGTAATCTCATTTTGTCTTCTATGATTTTGAAGGTTTTTTTTCCTTCTTCTTCAGTGTGTTGGGGGTGGGGGGTAGATTTTACTATTATAGTCCAGGCTGGTCTTAAAAAGCTACTCTTCACCTGGTGACAATTCTCCTGCCTCAGCCTCCAGAGTTCTTAGATTTCAAGTGTGCACCGTGTGTGTGGTGTCTTCTGATATTTTATACTCATATTTCTGACATATTTTTCATCATATGTGGAATGCCACAGAGATCTAATAAAAAGCAAAGTAGCTTATGTAGAGTTAAAAAATAAAAAACTCACTCACTGCCTAATTGTTATATTTTTTCCCCCCAAATTAGCAAATGAAACAGAAACAGATTTGATCTTGTTTCTCTATTTAAAGTAATCCCGTCTACAGGAACAAAACAAAACCTGATCCCAGCTGTATTTCCAAATCCTGGGCCTGTGAGATAGCTCAGGTGTCTAAAGTGCTTGCTTAGGCAAGCTTAGGGACAGTGGTTTAGTCTTCTGCACCACATGCCTCACCAGAGCCACCCCCAGGGTGGGCAGACCCTGCCACAAAAAAAGAAAAGGAAAAAACAAATCCTTCTGTACCCTGACCTCTTCTAACTAGTTGCCCAGGGAGTGTCTCCACTTCACTTTTTTGGTCTCTGGGCTTCTCTGGAAGACTTTCAGTTTCTCCACAGCACCAAGCACACCTGCCAAGTGCACACTTCCTGACTTCCTGGAACTGCAACCTTTTTCTGTAGAGGCCCTTCCCTCCCACCCTGACCTGTGAAATC
The DNA here is from genome assembly GCA_004027915.1 of Capromys pilorides. Lineage (NCBI taxonomy): Eukaryota > Metazoa > Chordata > Mammalia > Rodentia > Capromyidae > Capromys > Capromys pilorides. Next base: position 7,561 of record PVKN010015204.1, read on the forward strand.
CCTCTCTAGTCCAGGCACAACCAATTGAAATGTCACCAGAATACCTGTTAAGGAGGGAGGAGGACCTAACTAGTAGGTGAGCAACAAATGTCGAAACGATGGCAACTATAAAGAAGAAATTACTAAAAACAGCAGAAAGCATTGTCTGTATTTGGCATCAAAATATTGATTTGTTCTTCCAAATTTAACATCCAATTTGGCTAAGCAAATATCTTGGCATCTTTGAATGCTCACAAAAAATTTTAAGGCTAATGTAAATATTTGTCACTTTAAAAACTGTCCATTCAGATCGATAATGCATACTCAAAACATCAAGGGAAGACAGTCCTTGAATCTCCTAGGCATGGCTTTATAGGGTTCTAGTATATGAGGCCTACTTCTAAAATCACCGTGTTCTACTTGTTTCACACGAAAAATTGTGTTTAAAACAAAACAAAAGCTATATTAATGTTACATGAACAGAAAGTGCTCAGAAACAGTACTTCTACGTGCATTCAAAACAAGTATACCACACTAACAATATACTCAAATCCCTTTCTAGTAAACGACGACCTTTGGAAGTATGTACTATCAACGAGCACGGCTGATTCGATGGATTAGTACAGTTAGGCATCACTTTGGATTATGGAAAATTTCAACCTCTGGTTCTCAGCAGCAACTACAGCCCTTATACATGAAAAGCCCTCAGCTACTGAACTCCAGGTGTTGCTGATAAAAGTGCAAGTTTTCATTAGACCACTGGATAAAATAGGTCAATCATTTGAGGAGCGGAAGAGTATCTTTATTTTCCTTCCAGCGTAAGACAGACATTTTTCTGAATTCAACATTACTTTCCAAAGCCCTTCCAACAGCCATGAAGTTCTCCCGCCCCACCCCATCCCCAAACACTCCAAATCTCAAGATCGGAAACTGATGCTTCAGTCTTCCTTTGTCAGGTGAAACCGCTGGAAGCTGTGGCAAAGCCTACGACCTTAGCAAGGAAGCAGCTTTCCTACGCACTGGCTGCTGCCCTACAGAGGCCTCGCAAGCAACCAGGGCCACCCAACTCCCTCACCTTTTTCTATTTGTTAAAGTGGGAACTAGGAAAACAAACAAACAAACAAACAAACAAACCCAAACCCAACCACCAGCCTTATTCCGATCTGAAGGTGTTCCTCTAAACCCGTCGTGACACCTGCTCCCTTTCAAACCCTAGAAGCAAACTCCCCAACACTCGTGCAGCCGTGGCAAGCACAGCCCTGCAGGCCCAACTGGGTCAGGGTTACGGCTACCCTCACGGGGCACTCGGATCCGCACCCTTTTGTCTACAAACTTGCGCGCGAACTTCAGTCTCCCCGGGGGCGTGCTTGCCGGGCCCTACGATCGCCGCAGTCCCGCCGAGACTGGGGCGGGGGCGGACGACGAGGTCTGGCCAAGCCCCCGCGCGCCCTCCGGCCCTGCCTGCGGCCTGTGCGGCCTCCCCGCGCCCCGGCCCTGCGCCCCGGCCCGTGCCCCGGCCTGACTCCCACCCGGTCCCGCAGGCGCCGACCCCGCCCGCCCGCCCGCCACGCTAGGCCCGTGCTCACCGTTCTGCCGCGCCGGCGCCGGCCCCGAGGGCGCGAGGGCTGCAGGAGCCACGGCCACACCGGGCCTGGGTGGGGTGCAGGCGCCGGCAGCCGCGTGAGGAGAGCCGGACGGGGCCGACATGTCTGCAGGCGGGCGGGCGGGTGGCGAAGGCGACTGCGCCCCGGAAGGGTGGGCGGAGGGACAAGGAGGCGGGGCCGCGGACAGCCCGAGAGGAAGAGGAAGAGGAAGAGGAAGGAGTGCGCCGGCGTCGCGGGGCAGCCCGGAACTGCAGTTGCGGGCCCGAAGCTCTGTCGGCCCAGAGGCTTGGGACACCACGGGAAAGGCCCGGTCCTCCTGGCCACGCCCCTCGCCCAGACCACGCCCCCTCCCCGCCCCCTCACTCTGTAGGTGCCGCAGCGCCTCCTGTCGGTAGAGCTCGCCGGGACCCAGGTCCACCCAGTGGACTCACTGCCATGAATTTTGTTTTGATTTTTTTGCACTTAAATATCTTTTCTCCTTAATTGCAAAGGAAATGTGGCATTCAAGCTCTACCTCTGTTGGTAACAGGTAATTCCTCGTTAAAAATTATGGATTTCTGTACGATAAACACAAGAATTACTGAGAATGGAATATTCGAAGGCAGGTGTAGTACTGCACACCTCTAATCCCGGCACTCCAGTTAGGAAGCCGAGACAGGAAGACCACAAGTTTGAGTGCGTTTTGAGCTGGGAAATTTAGCGACTTATCAGTCCCTCTCAGATTTCCTTAAAAAGGCAAAAGGGCGGGGGAGGTAGCCAAGTGCAGAGACCCTGGGTTCCAACCCAGCACCAAAAAAGGTTGTGCTCTTCCAGTCCCCTCTCCCGGGAGGAAGGCAGGCTCCATCGAGCAGCTCCTGCCAAGCCTGAGCTCATCCTTCTGGCCGCCAGCGAGGGATGGCCTGGGTCGGCCCGCGGTGTCCCGCAGGGCGCTCGGGGAAGCCCTGCGCGCGGCTGGCTCCTGCGCCGCCGGGTCCCACGGTGTTGAGCGCAGGCGCGGCTCGGCCGTGCGGAGCAGCCTCGGTGGGACCCTGGCTGCGCCCCGCGGAGGCAGCGGGGCACCGGCTAGCGCGAGGGCGGCCTCGCCTGCCTTTCGGGCAGTTTCCATGAAGTTCAGGACTTGTTGCCCCAGGTAATGCTCACAGCGGCGACTGGGCGGACTTCACCTTTTCAGCTGAAGGAACTTGGGAAGGGGTAGGTGTCGGACAGCTTCTCTCGCCTTCCTGCGCAGCAGCTTTTTTTTTTTTTTTAATGTATTTGGTCTAGGGTCTCACTAGGTAGCTCCGACTCACGGTGATCCTCCTGTTTTCAGCCTTTCTAGCAGCGGGATTACAGGCCCTTGGCTTCAGCGGGGGTGGGGGGCGGGCAGGCGCCTTATATGGTGCTGGGGATTGAATCCCTGGTCCCCGCCCTTGCCTAAGCAGGCGGTTAGTGTGCTGAGCTCTCTCACTGGCCCCCTTGCAGCGGCTTTTTTTTTTTTTTAATATTTTTAAGCTTTCACTCTTAAAATCAGGAAGAAGACAAGGATGTCCACTTTCACCATTCCTATTCAGTATGATTCGAGAAACATTAACCAGTGCAATTAGGCAGAGAAAAAGGAATAAAAAAAGAAAAGAAAGAAGTTAAAATACCATTATTGGCAGATGACATGATACTCTACACAGAAGACCCCCCAAAACTCCACCAAAACACTCCTACAATTAATGTTCAAGTTAGCATATTGGGATAGAAAGTCAGTATTCAAAAATAAATAGCATTCATGTACACAAGCAATAAACTCAGAGAAATTAGGGAAAGCACACCCTTCAGGATAACATACAAAAAAAAGAAATACTTAAAAAAAGAAAAAAGAAATACTTAAGAATCAAGAAGGGCTGGTGAGATAGCTCAGTAGAATAAATGCAAGCACAGGGTGCTGAGTTCAATTCCCAGTACCACAAAAAACAAAAAATGGAAAAGAAAAAAGAATCAATCTAGCAAAGATGTAAAAGATCTATACATTGTAAATTACCATCCCCTAAAAAAGGAGATAGAGGAGGATATCAGAAAATGGAGGGCCAGGGAGATAGTTCAGTGGCTTAAGCACGCGCCTGGCAAATGCAAGGTCTGGAGATCAATCCCTAGTAAAAAAAGTATCCCTTGCTCATGGACCAACATAGTGATAATAGTCATACTCCCTAAACTGTTAAAACAGATTTAATGCAATCCAATCAAAATACCATTAACATACAATAACAATAACAAAAGCAATTCTTGGCAGTAACGGCAAGACAGGAGAGTCACAATCCCTGACTTGAAATTATACTGCAAAGCTACTGTGATAAATCAGCATGTTACTGACCAAAACAAACACCCCAAACAGACTTGAAGATCAACAGGACAGAAAAGAAAATGCAGACACAGCTGCACACACACTCGGCCACCTCATCTTTGACAAGGGGCCAAATATATTCACTGGAAGAAAGTCTTTTTATAAATGATACTGGAAAAACTGGCTTTCCTCATGCCAAAGGCTAAAATTAACCACGTATCTATCATCATGTACTAAAGTCAAAATGAATCAAAGATCTAAATATGAAAATAAAAATACTAAATTTTTTGGACAAGGAAATAGGCAGAAATCTCAAAGACACAGGTGTAGGCAGAGACTTCATGAACAGAACCCAAAGGAAATATTACAAAGAATCAACAGTGAGATCTTACCTTATTAAAAAGCCTTTGCACGTCAAAAGAAATCTTAGAGTGAAAATACAACCTACAGAATAGGAAAAAAATTACAACTGGCTTTCTTTTTTAAAACTGATACTGAGGACTTACCTTCACACTAAGCTACATCCTCAGTCTTTTTTCTTTCAATGATATATATATATATATATATATATATATTCAATTATTATATATATAATTTAGTACAGGGTCTACAGAGTCTCACTATGTAGATCAGACTAATAGTGATTCTCTTGTTTTCAGCTTCCCAAGCGCTGGGATTACAGGCCAGTGCCACCACGCCAGCCAGTCTCAATTGCTTTCAACACGCCCTGGGGACCAGGCCAGCCCGACCTGCTGGGGACTGAATCCTAGCCGCTGCACTCTGCTTAAGTGGGTGCTTTAGTACACTGAGCAATCTGGCTGGCCCTCAATGTTTCAATTTTGAGCCAGGGTCTCACTAAGTTACCCAGGCTAGATTGAAATGTTCGACCTTCCTGCCTCAGCCTTGCAGGGTGCTGAGATTACAGATGTGCACAACCACGCCCAACTGAAGCAGGTCTTAAGGCCCTCAGGGCAGAGGTGTTTTCCCTACATCTGGAAGTGAGACTACCCTCATATCTGAGGACAGAAGGGTGTGAGGGGAGTCAGGGGGTCAAGCCTGCTAGTTGTTCCTGTTCACGTGACTCTACTCTTCAGCAAACCTAGTGCACAGGCACTGAGCTTCACCTTCTCTTCAAAGTCTGCATTTCGGTATGAAAGCTCCGGTGTCCTGGAAAATTTACATAAGATGAATTTACCTTATGACTCTTATGATTTCATTCTGCCATTCAAAATTCCACCCCTGCTAGGATTGAAGAAATGGAGGAAGGACTTGTTACTGGATTTTGGGCTCCCAGAGTCTTTCTGGCTTCCTGTCGTGAACAAAGAATTGGATAAGAGATGCAAAAAAGAAGTGGAGATTGACAGTTATAGGAAAAGGTGTCCATGCTGCAGAGCAAAATGGAGCCACAGAGGCCACAGGCGTTTTGCATCTCAGGTCCTCGCCTGACATTGAATCTCTGCCTCTTAGCAAAGCCAATTCACTGGCTTCACCAGCAGTAAAAGAAGAATGGAAGACAGTATTCCTAATTGGTCCCAGATGCCAGGCTTGGGAACCATGTTCTGTGTTTGTACCCAGGGTCTCTGTGATTGACAGGCCACGCCCCCTTGTTCAGTCAGTTTGTCCGAGTCTAGTCTCCCATCTCAAATGGAATAGTCCTGCACTCTGTGTGTGTGTTCTCAAAATTAATCTATGGGATATTTTTCTTATCCCTACTTTGCTGATCAGTAGATCATGGCATATGAAGTTCAATAATCTGAGTAAGTCTCATACCTGTATTCAGAAGAACCAGAGCTCAAACCAGTGCCTTTTTTCCTTTCACCACATCCATGCTGGGTTCATTTGCCTTTTCCTCCTAGAGTGCTGCTTGCTAGGATAGACTATTTTGCATGTCAAAGCATTTCTTGTTTTCCATGTTGAGGATGTGTTGCCATGTACTCTGGAATGATGGGTAGCAACATGTTTGAAATGTAAATTCTTTGGCTCAGCCCCAGACCTGTAGAGCCAGGAGGGCCAGACATAGGAAAAGGGACAAGTTTTCCAAGTGACTCTGAAGACACATGAGAATATTTTTTAAAATTATTATGTATTTATATTTATATTATATATATATATATATATATATATATATATATATATATATTTTTTTTATGGCTGACTCAGCCTGCCCTGGGGGTGGGGCTGGCGCAGCATGTGATGTTGGGGATTGAACCGCGGTCCCTGTGGCTGCCTAAGCTTGCCTGAACAGGTGCTTTAGACCACTGAGCCATCTTGCCAGCCCCATACATGAGAATATTCTGAGAGTCACTGCTTTTGAGGAAAAAAGTTAAACTGAGTTGGCTCATTTGTCTCCACTTTGTATTTTTGTCTTGTTTATTTGTTAAGGCCAGAATTCAGGGCAGTCTTCCTGTCTCAGCTCCTGAGCACTGGGATTTCGGGTGTGCGCTACCACTCCTTGCCCTTTACCTTTACTTTGAGAGGTGCTGGTCCTTTTCATCAGGACACCTCTCCAATCTCTTGCAAACCTTTAATCATGTTAATGTGCACATTTAAGATGATAGTTGCATGAATGTTCTTTTATCTTTCTAGATTTTGATATGCAGGACTGTTGCTGATGCCATAGTAAAATCTATGTTCAGTAGAAGAAAATGGAAATTGACCCCTGCTACATGGCAGAAGGGAACTTTTTGTTTGAGGCTGGGTCTGTGTAGCCAGAATGGGACTCAAATTCACAGCAATCCTCTTGCTTCAGCCTCCTCAGTACTGGCATCATAGTGTTGTAGGCAGCCGAATTAGACATATTCTAGGCAGACAGACAGGGCTAGGCCCTCAAGGAAACAATATGGAAGAGAAGGTGACGGCAAATTTGGAAGAAACAGAAACTCCTGCTTTGGGCTAGACCTCAAGACAAAGAGGAAACAAACACAGCCACATACTTCCTTAAGGGTGGGCATCATGGGATTGATATTATAAATAAGTGTAGGGGCCCAAATGAGTCATTAGCCCAACCCCCAACAAGAAGAGACCCTGTCCCACATTCATGCCTGCTTGCTATGTGACTTGCTTCCTCATTTGGTACTGGATTTAATCAATTCCTGAGCAATGGTGCTTGTAATCTCATTGGTTGACCATAGCTTTGTCCCACCTCATACCCACCTAAGCGAATTCCCATGTTTTCCACCACCTTAGACCTGCCTTACCACATGGTTTTATTCTATAAAAGTCCCTAAAAAGAACCGCTTCCCAGGAACAACATGCTTGGGCCCACCTCCTGTCCCTCTCTGGGACAGGAGCTTTCTTTCCCCCAATGAACATATTTTGCTTTTGACCTCCTTTTGTTTCTAAAATTCATTCTTTGGTTTTAGAGAACATAAACTCATCCAGGTACATTTCAGGTCAGGATTTTCATTTTTTTTCCTATATCAATAGGTGTGTGCCAGTGTGTGAGCTGGAAAGAAGCTTCTTCATGTATGTCAAATTGTAACACATGTGCCAATATTTGTCTCACCCGTTAGAACTCATATTCTCCATAGCAGAAGGATCTGTGTCTTAGACAGCTCCCAGTGATATAGGGGGAATGAAACTCCCAACCTGAAAGATGCCTGGGCCAAATTCATGTTCTCTAAAACTGAAGAATGAATTTTAGGAACATGGAGGTTAAGAGTGGAATATATTTATTGGGCAAAAGAAACCTCCTGCCTGAATCTGTCTTTTTGAGGGATTTTTATAGAGCAAGACCATGTCATGAGGCAGGTCTAAGGTGGAGAGCATGAGAACTCACTTCGGGGGCATGAGGTGGGACAAAACTGATCAGCCAGTAGGATTGTAAGCACAGTTGTTCCGGTGAAATTGATTAAACCCAGGATCGAATGGGAAAGCAAGTCATGTAGCAAGCAGACATCAATACAGAACTGGGTTTTTTCATGCAGGGGGTTGGGTCAGTGACTTTCCCTGGAATGTATGTGGCTGCATTTGTTTACTCTTTTGTCTTGAGGTTTGGCCCACAGCAGTGATCTGCCTCTCCCAAAGCTGTGAAGTCGTCTTATCTGCCATACTGTCTCCTTGAGGGTCTAGCTCTGTCTGATAGCTTATAATATTTCTATCTAATTCAGCTGCCTACAACACCAAGAATGATAGTTCAGTTCTTTCCTTACATAGCTTTTGCTTTTCATATTCTTCCTCTATCAGAGGAAAGTTCTGGCCAGAGTACAAGCTAAGTTATCATGGCCATGATTCAACGTGGCTGAATCCCCAAAACAACAGCTTATCCCCCCAGTGACCACTTCCTCCTCCTTCCCTACTCCAGTCCTGGATACAACTTCCTCCTACCTTTCCTGCCTCCAGTCAGCTCCTTAGGTGTTGCTGAACCTGCCCCCTAGCAGAAGTCCATAAAGTCTCATCCTCCCTCTCTCAATTCAAAGGATCCCCTGCCATGTCCCTGCCCTCTATCCTCTCTGAGTCTTCAGAGTTAATAAAGGCTTTCCTCTTACCCCCTTTATTTCTGCTTCTCTGCCATGCTGCCGCTACCAATAAAATGTAACATCCCTCAGGTTTTTGTTGTTGTGTTGTTTTGCTTTGACTTTTTATATTTTGTTTTCGGGACACTAAAGGCCTCCGATATACTGGGCAAACACTCTCCTATTGAACTATATACATCGTATGGTCACCTTTTATGGTGGTTGCTGAACCTCCAATTTTAAAATGTTTTATGTTGAGTTGGGGTCTTCCTAAATTGTCCAGGTTGAGCTGCAAGTTGTAATCCTCCTGCTTCAGCCTTGCAAGTACCCGGTTTACAGGCTTGTGCCACTGTGATGGGCTCATTTTTTATTTTTAAAATCACATTTGACCTTTCTAGAAGTCTCTCTCTTTTTAGTAGTATTTGCTGTTAGCTGTCTGTCTCCCAAAATAAAGAAATGTTTTTTTTCTTTCTTCTCATTTCCATGATCTATTTGAGTATTTATTGCAGTTTTACTAGGTCAAATGTTAGATGTATAAAGATGAGTGAAATACAGTGTGTCCCCAGGGCGTGCAGAGTCTTTCACATTTATTCCTACTGACTTATATGCAGATTCCTTGATTTTTTCTCTAGAAACTTTCTATATTAGTTTTTCTTCTGCCTCTTGTCAAATATTTCTCTCTCTCTCTCTCTCTCTTTCTCTTTGTTATGGCCTTGTAATAATTTGACCTTATATCTTTTGATCATTTATGTTCATGTCATTTAACAGTCCTATAAGTCTCAATGGGCTAAGGTACTATTGGGCTTCTAAAAGAAAAAAAGAATGAGATTATGAGGAAAATAATCACCGTACAGCCAAACCACACAAAAGCTTATGATCTTACTGGAAATTCTCTCCAGCTCTCATGTTTGGTTGTTATTTCTCACAGGCTATAATTTGGGAACATACCCACTTACCTATTCTACACCATATTAAAAATAACAACCCAGAGGCAGGGGGAAAGATATGCTGTTTATACATGCAGGTTGACAGCAGTAATTTCTATTAGTTGCAAAGTATCAAAGTACAGGAAAGAAACAAACATGAGAGAACTGGAAGAATTAAGAATGCACAATGTGAATCGGTCCACTGATTTGACTGGTACTTTGCTGATTGCAGAAGTCTGGGTAATACAAAAGGGGTGGAAGAGGCTTGTCTCTTTCTCTCTCTCTCTCTCTTGCTCCTTCTGTTATTTTAAACCATCATGATCTGTTGCCTCTGTGCCATGTGCCACCTTGCCTTGGAGCCAGCGACAGGGACTGGCATGTCTACAGACTCTCAGCTCACTGTTTCCCCCTTTAACTTTGGGTGTTTAGTGTTCTGTCTCTGGAACAAGAAAAAGTAATCAAGACAGCAGTAAAGTAGGCATTTCTTCAAGGTTAAGAGTATGTTTTGTTATGCAGTTGTCCATCAGTGTGTGGAAGGGATTGATTTCAGGGTGTCCATGGACACCAAAGCCCACAGAAACTCAAGTCCATTATATAAAGTGGCCTAGTGTTTGCATATAACCTCTATTCATCTTCTTGTGTAGTTCAAGCTTTTTTGAGATAATGTATGATATCTAATACAGTGTAAAGCCTATGTAATTAGTTACTCTCTTGTTTTGTTTATGGGATAATGTCATGAAAAAAACTCTGTATATTTTCAATATGGAAGGTAGAATTTTTTCCAAATATTTTTGATTTTTTGGTTGATTGGATATGTTGTTGGAGAGCTTGTAGATACAAAGAGCTAATCTCCAAAGTAAGGAATACATGCAAGCATACCTCAAAGGCAAAACAAATAATTCAATTCCAAAAAATAAGCAAATATTTTTCTAAAGAAGATGTCCAAGTGTGAGGAGATATACAAAAAGGTAATCAACATAAATAATCCTCAGAGAAATACTAGAAAAACCAGAAAAACCATAAAGCCACAGTGAGTATTCCCTCATATTTTTTAGGATGGCTATGAAAGACAGACAAGTACTATGAAAGATGTGAAGAAATCAGAATCATTAGATGAGAATTGTTACAGTTACTATTGAAAAGAGGATTTGACCCAGAGCCCAAGCCCTGGCTCCGAGCATGAGAGCATGTGGGGCTGGCAGATCCTCATTTGACCCACAGCTCAGGCCCAGCATGTGAGTGGAACTTCATCTATCAGACAGACCCAGTGTGGAACTCTGTGGCAGAACTCGCCACAGAGAAGCTAGAGGCAAGACTCACTCAGCTGATCCAGGAGCAGGACATCTTGCCACAGGGGTACAGCAGGCTCACCTCCAAGGGCTGCAACAGGAAGAAGTAGAGCACAGCAGCCAGACCCAAGCCACACCCACCTGACAAGTTTGAAGTCGGTAGATCTGGTCCCCCTAAGGTAATAACTCTATCAAAGCTCTACACCAAAGGTTGGAAGACAGTGCTATAAAAATGAGAAAGAAAAGGCATAAAATGCATTCTTGGGCTCAGAACAAATGCAGGAGATAATAGCATAGAAGAAATTGGAAATCACGAACCTGAAATCTCTGAAATAATAGCATCCAAAGTAAAGAAGCAACTGCAGAAAGGCATAGAGGAAATCAGATCAGAAATAATTTCTGAAGTAAAAAAAATAAATAACTATAATGAAAGAAGTACTAAGTGCTTCTAAAGGAGACACTGATAAAAAATAGAAAAATGATGGAATCCTTGAATGAGTAATATAGGAAAGAAATAGAATGCATGAA
>PVKN010015205.1:0-18646 GCA_004027915.1 Capromys pilorides
ACCTATGATTTTTTCTGTATAAAATATCTGCATTAATTTCCCTCTGCTTCTGTAATGGACTATCACAAATCTAAACAATGGCTATTATCTTTCAAGTTCTAGGGTTTGAGAAGCTCAGAATGAGTTAGCAGCAGTGTCCTTCTAGATGCTCACAAACAGAACACGGTTCTTGCCTTTCTGTTTTATTGAGCTGCTCACAGTTTTTGGCACATCACTCTTCCTGGACTTTCATCATCATATCTCTTCACTTCTGACTCTTCCATCTCCTACTTAAAGTATTCTTAGAAGATAAGGAAGTGACACCAGCAATATGCATGCACAGAGGAAAGGCTGTGCAAGTAGAAAGCATGACAGCCGCCATCTATATGCCCCTAACGAGAGAGACTTCAGAAGAAGCTAAATCTACTGAAGCTATCACCTTAGTCTCCGAATTGCTCATGCTATTGGAAAATAAATCATAGTAGTTTAAGCCACTCAGTTTGCAGTACCGTTATGGTAGCCTAAGACTAACACACACCTATACAAAGTCAACACACCTCTAGCTGTACTTACATTAGTCTAAATCTGAGTTCTCGTTGATTTCTCCGGCTATAACCTATTACTGCGTCAAGCATTCTAGCCCTCTATGCTTCTTCACATAGAACCTGACAAGCTGATTGTGTGAAATATGTCTCCCACTATCTGCCATCTGTTGACTTAATTGTTTAATCCAAAAATACACATTGAGCGGCATCCAAATTGGTAACTCCTACTCCTACAGCGTCAGCGACTGGCACGGTTTCTATGCACAGTCCTTGCCTTTGTCTCGTAGACCCCACACTCTTCCAAAGTTACCTAGGTCAGTGCATTTCCCCTACCTCCTATAATTCAACTAAGATTGTTTTTTTCGCATTCTGGATTCAATGCCACAATCTCTGATATTGTTTTCTGATTTGCACACCTTAAATCTCAGCCTAGATCTGTAAAGTTCTATGGATTCTTGACAAAGGCACAGTGCTATGTATTGTCACTGTAGGATCATGCATAGAATAGATTTACCAACTTGAAAAGTTCCCCATGCTATACCTATTCAAAACCATCTGCCATCCCTCATTCCCTGAATTCCTAGTCACCAGTGAGCACTGTATTGTCTCCATTGCTTTATTTTATTATGTTGTATAATAAAAATCACATATAACCTTTCATACTGATTTCTCTCATTTGGCAATTTGAATATAAAAGTGATCCAGGTCCTTTCATGGCTTGATAGCTCATTTCTTTTTATTGAAGAGTAATATTTCATAGCATGAGTGTACCACAGTTAATTTATCCGTTCACTTATTGAGAGACATCTTTATTTCTACCAGTTTGAGATACTTATAAATAAAGCTCCTACCAGCATTCAAATGTATGCTTTTATGTGGACATAAATCTTCAACTGATTTTGTCATTAGTGTAACACTGGACTCATTAATGAACTACAAGGAGTTTCTTTTATTATTGTTTTCTATAGCAAATAGGTATAATTTGTTGAAATGTTCAATAGAACTTTCCAGTGAAGCCATTTGAGCCTGGTACTTTGTTTTTCTAGAAAGTATTAATTATCAACTCAATGCTTTAGTCCTCAGATAATCTAATTCCCCTCGTGGGAGCTTTGTCGTTCATATTTTTTGAGAAATTCTTATATTTCATCTAAATCAGAAAACTATTAGGTAATACGTCTCTGGTCTGTCACCCTTACAAGTGTTTCTCTAGCAGCCTGAATTGTTTTCACTGTTTGGAACTGAGAAAATCCAGAATGAGGATACACTAAACCAACTAGGATGAGCCTCTGTGTGATATTTTCCTTGGACAGTGGCCTTTGTTATGCAGAGTGCGGTGGGATTTTCACGAGGTGATTGATCTTCACCTCCTCTTCCCAGAACCCCAGGGCTCTTTTTTGTATCTTCACCAGGAGAGCCTGGAAGAGCTCCTAGAATGGTCACAAAGTCATGGGACCCCAAAATGCAGCTTCCAGGAATTCCTCACTCTCATACTAATCTCATAGGCAGTCTCCAACAAGTTATCAAAGTTACTATGCAAATTTTTCCACAAGTTCAGTTTTTAAAAATCTGTTTTGCTTTTTTATTGACAAATAATACCTTACATATCCATGAGGTACAATGTAAAATGTGATGTCTTAATATACACGTGGAAGGGACTAGTTAACAAATCCATTGCCTTGCGTACTTATGAAACTTTTATGATAAGAACATTTAGAATACAACTATTACACAAATTTTTAGTATACAGTGTGCCAGAAGTAAGTCTAGTCATTATTCTGTGCAATAAGTCACTAAAGGTCCTGCCTAGTGCCCTGTGACCAGTCTCTCCACTTTCCCTAGCCACCCTCCCTCCTGCCTCTGTAACCAGCATTCCACTGCTATGAACTTTACTTATTTAGCCATCACATAAAATGAGGCCAGATCACATTTGTCCTTTATGTACTGCTTACTTCACTTAGTTTAATGTCCTTCATATCCATGCATGTCACAGATGACAGGATTTCCTTCTTTTTTAATACTGAATGATGTTCCACTCTGTGTGTGCACTGATTTTTTATCAATTAATAGATAAGCTCAATTTTTTATAGTTCTGCTAAAAGTCACCTATTTTTAATTTAGGACAGAACATGTTAATATCATGTATATGCATATATAGTATATACACACTCTTCACATGTTAGAACGGGAACAAAAAATGCCAATTTATTATCTTTCATTCATGAACAATAGTACTCAGTTATCCAATGTAAAAGATGTTTATTAATTCTCGGATGTTGGATTTTTGGGTTGTCACAAGTGTTTGAACATTATGACTAAAGCTGTTATCAGTATTCTTTCAACTAGTCTTTGATGAGCATGACTCTCATGCCTACAATTCCATACCCCAAACTAAACAGTCTATCTCAACAATTCAAGCATGTGCAGCTCCATAAAGCAAATAAATTACTAACTGACTGGACAGTCTCTGCACAAACCAAACCTGAATGGCATCTTTAATTTAGGATTGGTAGACTTGCTCCTGAAAACCTGTAGTAAAGGCTATGAAGTTAAGTATGTATTCTTTTATTTTTAATTATTCATTATATTTATATTTTCATTTATTTTCGTAAAACTATACTCCTTGTAAGCCACTACTTGACAACATTTGCAATCCTAGTTATTTCCAAGTGAACTTCAATGATTTAGGGTTCATGCAGTCAATAAAGATCAATATTTTACCCCTCCTCATGGGCCTGCGATTCCTCTCTGGGGTATTCATAGCAGCATTCTATTGGTGAGGAGGGGGCACCTTGGTATGCCCTTTTCTGACACTAGCTGAGATAAAAATACTTTCATGCGTCTGTCTCATAGTTGTCCATACTTTTTAAAGACTCTATATACTATTTTATTGTATTTTGTCAACTGAAAATATTCTCTATAAATTCTAACAAGTCATTATTAAGTATGTATAATTATTGTGTGCTTAAAATTCTAATCACAGTACCTGAGCTGTCTAGGAATCATATCCCTCCTAACCTCAGGTTGCACCAAAGCATCATGAATTTGATTCATTTCACAGTGGTGCCACATGCTTTGCTAAATTTATGCGAAGAGTAAAGTGATGTGAAACAGATTGCTTTAAGGTTAATATAGTGTATTATTTTTCACTAATGAATATTAATTTATATGTGGCAGACTCTATCCTTAGTATATTAGAGAATAACTATACTAACTACAATTCCTTACTAGGCCTATTCTTATTAAATAGTAGTTGATTCACTTTTAATAATGAGTTCATTTTCCTCCCATCACATGCACGTAATAATATTTGAGAGATTTAAAAGTACTACTTGGTGCTGGGGAGAGAGCTCAATGGAATAAGTGCTTGCCTGGCAAGCGCAAGGTCCTGAGTTCAATCCCTGGTACCACTAAATTAAATAAATAAATAAATAAATGTACTACTTGTACTCTAGGTTCTGGATTTTTTGGTAGAATTCACCATAATATTTGCAAGGCATATAAATGAGCACTTCTTCATTAGATGCACAAAAATCTTTCCAGCCAGAAAAGTCAGTTTAGAGCTTCAGTCCCATCTCAGATGAAATAAGAAGTCAGTGGGATTCTGACTAACCATCCAACTAAATATTTATCATCAGAGAGTGTGTTTAGTTTTTACCATGTAAATAAATGTTCATTTGAAAACTAGCAAATTGATCTCACTGAAAAGAAATTCTTGTTTGATTTGCTATGGAGAAGAAATGGATGAGGCAATAAGACATAGTCTAACATATTTTGAGTAGACATTCTGTGACCTATACCATACCAGACATTTTCTATGAGAGGCTAGGGTTCCAAAATGTTAAAATTGAAACATATTCTCATCATAGTTTGCTGTAATCTGACATATCTTTATAATTTAAACTGTGCTTTATCATAAAATAAAAACTTTTAAGTCCCTTTCTGTCTACCCAATTCAGTATTATTCAGAAAACTTCCTATAAAAGTGGAGCTTGAGAGGCCTTGCCCTCCCACTCCAAATTGTTTGAGGTGCTGAGGACAGAACCTGAAGCTCAAAGCCACTCACATACTAGACAGGCACTTGACCATCAAGCCCCATATTCAAACCTATTGTTTTACATTTTAAACACAGATAAGAAACTTCTTGGGCTCTTAAGGTGATATTACTTACTTGCTAGTAATGCCTTGAAGTATCTGGGCATTACGATCAAAATCTTTTCTACGAGTAAGTTTTATCATTGTGAAGATAGTTTTTTATCATTCAACACTTCATTTTTTTATCCTTGTGTATATATTGGTTGTCCCATGTTTGGTTTTTTGCCAAGATACTTTAAGAACAGGAATGCAAACATATATAAAATTAAATGGTGGCAAATTGTGAAAGGAGCTATGAACAAAAGAAAAATGTGGAAAAAAAAATATCCAAGAGTTCATGAATCCATCTTAGCAAAATGGCATGGTGTGACTCAAAGTTAGCATGAGAGTTTAAAACTCTTTTAATAATTACAGTAAAACATCGCTACTAATTCTCCTCAGAATAATGTACCTCATTTCAAACACAATTATCCTATAGTTCTCATCACTTTTTGAAGTAACTCTGGAAGTCTTCTTTCATTGGTGTCTTTAGTTTTGCTATTGTGGCTGACTCAATTGTCAAATCAATTAAACAAGCACTTACCTTTCACAGTCATTTTGCCTTTATGGCAGAGACAGTGGTCACATCAGGCCAGGTCTGCTTATCAGTTGGTTGAGGACCAATTGCAATGTTTTTACAAGTCTGCCTTTTCAGTCATTGGACTGCATCTGACAGTAACATTCAAAACTGCTTTGATTAAGCATACTAAAGACAACAATGAAAGATGATTTCCAGAAATATGAGGAACAACGGGGTGAGTTTGTTTGAAGCAAAGGGAAGTGTTTTGAAGACAATTAATTTAAATATTAGTAAATTTTCATCACCCTTTGTATCAGGAGAGAGTTCCTCTTCTGATGTGCACAAGAAATATCTAACCAAGACACTGTCCTGTAAATGACAACTGCTGATTTTAGACAAAATATATCTATACTGATATATTGTACAATATCATGTTAATAGGAATTCATGCATATTGAAAGCATGTCATTGCTTTACATAGCTCTATGGTGGCACTTGATATGAAAAGGGAAAATACGGCTACAAAAATCACAGACTTAACTAACACAGTAGTGTTTACAGAGGGATTGTCTTCATAATAAAATTACCATCTGCAAGCACTGCAGTGAATGAAGCCTTCCAAAGTGATAGATAGGGGAGAGGTCAATACTTATAAAAAGAAGACTAACACAGAATTTCATAGTTTATCAGCTCTTAGTCTAAAAGAATGCTGCAATTTGTATATTTGTTTCTACAGATTTTCTCTCCACATCAGTTACTGTTCTCTCTGCTGGTACAAATACCTGACACCCAAAATAAAGGAAGGAAATGTTTCAGTCCATACTCGGCTGACTCCAAGGCACAGGGGCACATGACAGAGAGCAGCAGTTCATGGTGGCAGAACAGCAACAATGGTAACACAGGCGATGGAGAGAGTCTGTCTTTCTGTCTCTCTTTCATTGCATTCAGGATCTGTGCTCCAGGTTGGGTAGCACTCACACCCATAATCCCAGCAGTACTAAAACCTATAATCCCAGTGGATCACACATAATCCTAGTGTATCATGAGTTAATCTCAAACTCTAGAAGTCCCCATCCCATGACTACATGAGGCTTTGGGGGGACAACTAGACAGAAACCATAACACTGTCTGAAAATAAGAAAGAATCAGGTTCAAAGACTCCAAAATTCCTGGATCCTGAGAGAATAGCACTGGAAAGGAAAGCCAGTGAAAAGTTTACCTGAATTCTAAATGCACACTCTGCAGTCTGCAAGCTTGCCTGGGTGAGGCAGACCACATCAGCCAGGAAAGGGGAAAGGACTAGACGGAGACCAGAACCACTACAAAACAAAGAGTATTTAAGTTGAGTTTAACCAAGTTCACAGCCTGCTTAAAAAGTGAAAAAAAAAAAAAAATCTTTTAAAAACTTTTTTTAAAAATAGGTTCTTTGCAACATCATATTCACAGTATCTAAATAACGTTTTACATTTCTGAAAATACAAAAAACAAAAGACATCGCCCATTCTAAAAAGAAAACCGTGGACACCACCCACAGATGGCACAAGTATTAGCATCAGCAGACAAGAACTTGAAACTATTGTAACTATGCACAGAGACGTCAAGGAAAGCATTCTTACTGTGAATTTCATCCAAGAACTAAATTTCATCGAAATGTCAAATTTCATCCAAGAACTAAAAAGTATGAAAAAGAACATTAAATTAAATTGTAGAATTTAATAAGACATGCGGCATCAAAATTCATAGGGTAGGCTTACGAGCAGAGCGAGATGACAAGGAAATGACACAGACAACTTGAAGCTATTGGATATGAAGGATGCAATTCCGGAATAGATGGACAGTGGGCGCAGAGCCTGTGGCACTGTGGGAGCAAGACTAGGTAGCGAACCATCATTAAACTAGTGAAAAACGAAAGTTGGAAGAAATTCTCCAAGGCACCTAGCTAAAAGAAAAGTTTTTAGTTTGTAGGAAATAGTAACAAAAACAGGTGATTTTACCTCAGAAGTTACAGAGACAACAATGGCGAAATATATTTAAAGTCTTGGGGGAACACAGAATCCCAAAATCATTTCCAACTCTTGCCTTACAACAGAAACTACTCTTCAAGAATCCAAGCATCAATAAAAACAAATTGCTTCCTTATATACCTCTTCATCAAAATATAAGAAAGACTATGATAAAAGCAGAGAAATTCAGATATTCAAGAAGAAAGAAAAATAGTAAATACCTAGGTAAATATGAAAATTACTATCCCCTCTTTATTTCTTTAAAATGTGTGTGACCGTTCACAGAAAATGTCTAACGTTGTTCCCTGGAGAAACTATGGCGCTCTCCCTCTCATGCGCTCCCTCTGCGATTCACCTACCACACGCGGGAAGCGAAATGAAGCTCCTGGGAGTGGGCTCTGCTCTGTGCGGCATTTGAGGTTTCAAATGTATTTTATACCTTGAACTATCACGACAAGGTAGAGGCAGAAGTGCTCGGGACATGTTTGCAAGACATTCGTCAGGCCTGCAGGTACTCGGAAATGGGGTGGCAAACACAGTCTCGGCCATTGGAGGGTAACTTGCAGAAGTCCGTCAGATGAAGTCAGTAACAGGGGAGTTATGGTGTCACCATGGTCCCCCAAAGCCTCATGCAGTGTGCAGACAGGACTTTACAGAAGTGGTTTAACCTAATGTTTGTGACTGAGTCACGATCCAACGCTGGAATGAAGAGTGTGAGCGCAACTTCTGCTCTAGAGTAGGTAGACTGTGTATAACGTAAGGGAAGACAGAGGCACATCTGCTGTCTCTCTCTATTCTTGCTTTTGCTGTCTTCTGCCACTGTCACCTCTTTGCTCTGTGCCACTCTGCCTTGGAGCCAGCCAAATATGAACTGAAAACTCTACGAACTGTGAGCCAAGCAAACCTTTCCTCCCTTACCTTTGGTATTAGGTATTTTGTATCAGCAACAACAACAACAACAAAATTTAATTAAAACAGAACTTGGTAGCAGGAGTGAGGTTCTTACTGTGACATTAGTTGGCCATGTGGCTCAAGAGCCTTTAAAATTGGCTTGGGGTAAGGATAAGAATGAGGAAAGGTTGGAACATGCCAGTTGAAAAAGTAGAGCTAAAATTCCTGAGGCTGTGCTGCATGAGAGTCTGGTCAGAATCCAGAAGCCCAAAAAGCCAGTGAAGACCAAGCTCAGGACAGTTCAGCTGGGATGAGAGACTTCACTGCATGCTGGACTCTAGACAAAGTATGTTATGGCAGAATGTTTGTCTGCATTTTGCTCATGCCCAGAAACTTTGCCTGAGACTGAGATTAAGGGCACAGACTTATTCTTGTAGAAGAAATTTCAAGATGGTTGAATATTGAGGTGGTGACACAATTACTATTGAAGGCTTTTAGCCAGATCTCTGTTGAGAATCAAGAATGAAAACCCCCACAGAATGATTGAAAATATTTTGAGTTTGGCCAGAGAGGAAGCTCCAATAAAGCTGTGGAATGCAAAGATAAAGCAGAGGCAATCTTTCCTACTGAGAAGAAATAGGAGATTAAACACATGGTCTGAAGACATTACAAGAAGTAGCAGGACTCCAAAGTTTGGCTCTTCGGAATTTCAAAACTGAAAAAACTTTGCTTTCAGAAGATAGCCCCAGAGCCCATGCATGCAGCAGAAATTGGCTGCAGTCTAGAGAATTAGTTCCTCAGAATTGGACTGAGAATGCTCAGCATGTCGACACACAACCCCCACAGCCAAGAGAGAGGGAGGCCTTGCTGCTGCCCCAGGTGGCAGCAGATCTTGCGGTGTTCCAGAAACAGCCCAGACATGGGAACAAATGGCACTGAGAAGGCCTAGGAGGCAGTTTATTTACACTGGTGGGCCCGACTGGAATCTCTCTCCCAAAGAATCAGAACCCTGCCTAGAGAGGCCTGGGGACTTTTATAGGGAAGGACAAAGACACATTGGTACATTTGACTGGAGGGTTGGGTGACATTGCTACGTGAGTGTAAACACCTCAAGTTATATTGCAAGACCGTCAGTTAAACATGAATTATGCAAAGGAAGAAGGGTGCTGTTATGTTTGAAGTTACACTGAAAGTCATCAGTTACACAAAGTAGTAAAAAGGGGGATTTATACAAAGGAGGGCATATTCTGCTGTCAGGCCCACCCTGTCCACTGGGTCTTGGTGGGCAACCTGGGCAGGCTCTCATTTTTTTTTTTTTTTTTTTAATTTCCACATCAGCAGCACTGGTTTCAGCTATATGGAGAGTGTATGAGTTGTGGGATCAGAAAGGCTTCTACCCAGATTTCAGAAGGCCTGGATGCCAGGCAGCGTGCCCTGAGAGGGCAATGAATAAACTATAAACGTGAAGCCATGGGTGCAATGGAGATTCCAGAAGTTTAGAGAATCCACAAATGCAGGTCTTCTGAGAAAAAACTGGAAGGAGAGAACAGAGTTAACACAGGAGAGGAGTCATGAGAACTAAAATCCCCAGAAGTGCCCATGGGTGGAGCCACATGCGCTGTTGGGAATCCACATTTTGCCACACGTTGTCTCAGGGGTGGCACGTGGTGATACAGGATTTAATGTCTGACCTGCTGGATCCTGCACTTGATCCCCTTCCTCTGTATCTCCCTGTTTGAGAATGGAAATGTCTACCTTGTTCCATTGTATACTGGAAGTGTCTAACTTTCTTTTCACTTGTACAGAGGCCCTTAGCTAAGAGCTTGCCTTAAATCTCGGAGGAGACTTGAGAGTTGGACAGTTCAGCAAGGTTGAAAATGTCAGGACTTTGACAACTCTTAGATATAGCTAAATGTTTTTGCCTTAAAAAAAATTTACAAGTCTTTGGGGAAGTCAAGGGCAGAATGTTATAAGCTGTGTCTAGATATCCCTCCAGAGTCTCATGCAGTCTTGGGGCTGCATTATTCACAGGTAGTTAAATCTAATTTACAACTGAGTCATAATTCAATGCTGATATTAAGGATACCCTTTCCTTCATGACCTCCCACAAACCTTGAGCTAAATAGACCTTTTCCCTTTCACTTTAGGCACCAGGAATTTTGTCTCCACAATAAGAAAAGTAACCACGAGAAGGTGTGTTTAGAATTAGAAACAGGTTGTGTCTCAGTCCTGGCACTGCTTCAGCCCTAGTCCAGCAAACACACCATCTTGAGGAAGTTCACATGTCAAGGAAAGAAGCCAAGTGCAGCAGCAGCTCCTGGTTCTGACAGGTTCTGCAAGCAGCCTAGCAACCACCACCCAGCGTCCACCTGCAAAAACTCCCCTCTCCCTGGCTGGGAGGTGGAGTCTAATGAGGGAGCTGTTCACCAGCAAGGCCTCTTCAGATCAAAGGATTAAGGAGAGCCCAACCCAGAGAGTCACTCAAAAGGCAGTGACAAAGCTGGGGCCAGCAAGCACTAGGGACAGAAAGAAACAAAGGATAAGGTCCTGGCTAAAGCTGCAGAACCACACATCCAGGCATCCCTAGAACAGTAGAGCCACAGGGGCCTCTCAGTGGCTGTGCCCAGCGAGATTTGGGAGTGGAGAAAACACTGGTGCAGTGCCAGAGCAGGCACTCTCCCACCACCCTCCAAACACAGCCGCCTTTCTACCCAAGTGGCTCCCTTTCTTGCCCACTCTCCAAATCCTGCTGAAGTCACTACCAGTACAGGATACCTCTGAGCACTCGCTGAACTCTGCTGGGCTCTGCACCTGTATGAGATCCCTCTCGGCTCGCCCCAAATCTGACTAATCCCCACAGAGAGGCCTTCCTTCACTGAGCACTACACATCACTGAATCCAAAAGCTGGAAGCACGCTCTGTGTGACAGGGACTGAAAGATTGGTGCAGGCACAAAGCCAGAGAGGAGAGGCATAGACAGAAGGTCTGGCACAGCCCACTCACCCAGAGTGGCATAGAAGGAGTAGATGCTCACAGCTGCAAGGGTTACTATGGACAGAAAGGGATGGAGCTCAGGGAGGCCCCTCCAGAGATCAGTGGAAGGCCAAATGTGCCAGTCCTCCTGTGCCTTCCATCCTCCAACACAATGACAGTGTTCCATCATAAGACAGATGCAGAAACCCTGGCTAGTCGTGCACATAGGAGCACAGAGAAAGCCTGCAGAGCTCTGCCTATACAGGGCATGAGACACAGTCTCGGGAGTCCTTGATGGACTCCCATCTCCTCTACTCCCTGTTAGGCAAGATGAATACATCTTTGGAGGAGCTAACTGAAGCCCAGTTGACACGCCCAACCACCCAGAACAATAGAGCTCAGATCCCTCAGAAGGCTAAGAGAGAAAGTCTTCTATTTCTGAAATAAGGAAGAAGGGCATAGTGGTCAAAACATGAGGGCAGCATAACAGGATTGAGAAGACTACTTTGGGAGAGAGGTGTGAATTCGTTTTTATTCTTTCACCTCCTGCAGCTATTTGAAAGAGGTGAGGGATGGAGTCGGGTGCTGGTAAAGGCACAGGTATCTGAGCTATTACTGGACTAAGTTTTACTCTGTTTTGCCATCCCAAGAGTTGCTTCGGGGTTACTTGTATTGGCTACTTGGTTTCACTGTAAATTGTTCTCCATTATGCTGTGCCATGCCCATCCTTCCATTTAAACCCTCTCCTCTCTTGCTTTTTGTTTAATTCTTCTCTCACCCTCTCAAATGCCCCCTCCATCTTCTTTTGTCATACAAATATATCCACATGGGACTTCTGTTGCTCTTCCTTCTTCCATCTGGCATTCCTTTTAGTAGGAGAGGGCAAGTGGCATGCTAGCACAACATGGCACAAGGGTTCATGATGTTATCTCTGATTCCTTAGCTAGTCACACTGGGATCTCCCACAGCCACTGTTGTTTCATAGAGCCAGCTAAATTAGTTTCCTAGTTGGGTCATAAATCTGACACAACCTCCCTCTACTTTATACCATGATCTTTTAAACTCCTTTCCTTGCCCTCTTTAATTACTTTCCCCCTCATACCTTCTCAGGTCTGCCTCCCTTCTCCCCTGATTTTACATCGAATATATGTTTTCTTTCTTTTTCTTGTTTTTACTTTCTTTCTCTCTTAGACTACATATGCGATGTAACTGTATCTGTGAACTCGTGATGAAGAATTGATTATTGCTTTCATTTATGCAGGATCTTTCATTGACATTTCAGGTTAACCCTCACCAAAAAAAAAATGTGTATGAAGTACTCAAACACAAGCTTTCTATCAGCATATTAATTGGTTCCACATTCTGTGCACCTTTCCTCAATCTCCATTTACATATCCCCCATCATCTTCCTTTTTCCTCTACCTCTGAAAATTAATTCTTAAACCAGCTCTCTCCCCTTTCCCCATCACAAATATAAGCATAATTTCATCAAGGTCCTATCTCTTCTCTTCCTTCCATTTACTATTGTCTCTTTTTCTTCTCTCCTTCTGTATCAATTATTTTCTTCTTGATCTTTTTCCTTTCTCTTTTCCACATCCTGTACATCGCAGCCTGTTCTTCATCAGTGCCATTTCGTTTTTTTATGGGTTACTGAAATAGGAAGTGAGAACATTTTAAAAACATAGCTTAAATTATGTGTTTACACATAGTTGGCTCATTACATGTAGATATAACCAATGGTTCAGCTCTCTTTATAGTGTTATGATCAGGACTGATCCTAGTAGAGTGAATAGGATGAATAAATGCATAGCCACCAAGCCAAGGACAAAGCCAAGTGTCTTAGTTACTCTGCTCTCATTGCTAAGACAAATACCCAACACTCAAAATAAGAGAAGGAAAGGTTTATTTAGCTCACAGTTACTGGAGGTTGCAGTCCGTACTCAGTTGGCTCCAAGGCAGAGCAGCACATGGCAGAGGGCAACCTTTCATGGTGGCAGCTAAGAGCAAGCCTCAAGGGAGAGCTAGCAGCAGCTCAAGCAGCTAACTACTCTTCCTTCCTTACATTAAAATGCAAATCACCTGCCCTAGGGGAGGTCCAACACCCATTCTCACAATAATCAATTACAAATTCCAGAAGCCACCCCATGACTGCATGAGGCTTTGGGGGGACACCTATACACAAACCATAGCACCAAAGTTATAGTATCTTGTATATGGGTGTAGAGATAAGAAACTAGCATCTTAAGAAGTGGAGAGCAAAAAACACAGCCCAGGGCCAGTTGTAGTCTGTTACTTAGGGATTCCAGAAAGCTGGGATTTAGGGAAGCAGATAACAGCTTATCCTGATGGCTCTTTGATTGTTGTCTCATCCCTTGCTTGGGATGTTGATGGTTATCTCCTCCCCTCCTTGTAATCTTTTTATTTAACATTTGTGTGAGCCTAGCATTAGACAAATAGTGAAGGTCAACAGAGATTATAGTCTTTCTTAACTAAAGTAATTATGCACGTGAGCACATTCCTTAGCCTGTCCTTGAGTACTCAATAAAAGTAAGATGCTTCAGTGGGTCAGGACTCACTTCGAGAGAGACAGATCTCAGTGAGTCCTCTGAGCTACCTTCATCGGGTCTTCTCGTCATTTCTTTCGGCACCGACACATAACAACATACAACATATGGGAAAACCAAAGACACAAACTGTAGTATAAAATGTATGAACTGGAAACACATACTAGTAAAATAAGAGTAAATCAAAATCTAAATGATTTGAAGATCTAAATCAAAGAGAGATGATAGGAGATAGGAAAGTATTCTTTCAGGAGATGGAAAAGGAATCTGGGGGAAGGAACAGAGGGTAGGGTTAGGAGAAGGGGTATAAATGATCAGGATACAGTTACGCATACATACCAATGCCCAAAATCAAATCTAGTTATTATATTCTCAAACATACATTAATTTTAGAAGATTCAAAGGGAAAAATATACACAAAAGCTATTTCCTTAATAGAAGTAAGCTGACATATGCCCATACAATGTTTCTCTCTCTTACACATAGCCATTTCATCAGTCTGGTTAGAAGCTAATTAGTTTCTTTTCGGCTTCCCAGTGAAACGAGGTTTGGCATACACTTGGCTCTTGATCAAGCTGGGATACATTTGTCAGCATTTTCCAACTGTGCCCTATGATGAGAAGGCAGGAGGTAGAGAGATAGAGAAGGGGAAGGAGAGGAGAAGGAATGGAGAAGAGAGGATATAAGGAGTGAAAAAGTAGAGAAAGCAAAAGAGTAGAGAAGAGACAGGAAGAAGAGGAGGAAGGAAAAGGGGAAGGGAGGAAGGGAAGTAGAATGGGAGGGAGTGGAGGGGAGCCGGACTGATCAGTGGCATCCAGGAGGTGTGAGCACTACACCTGCCCTAGGGTGGGCAGCCAGCCTGCAGCATAAGGGACAGAAGCAGCCTTGCTCCTCCACTTTGGCGTTTGTTGCTTTCTGCTCTCTTCCAGCCTCACGAATTGTTGCCTCTCTGCCACAGCCTTTTGCCTTTGAGTTAGCTGATTTGTGATTGAAACCCCAACACACTATAAGCTAAGTAAACTATTCTTCCCCTAATTTTTGGCCTCAAGTATTTTGTCCAGCAATCAGAGAACAATAACCAAGACAGCCAAAGTTTTGGAAGACTCGGCAGTAAACTCCAAGAAGTAGCATCCAGAGGACCGACAGGCGCTTGCAATTTTGTGCAAAGTTGTTCAGTTTCTACAAATTTGTAATTATGTGTGCTTTCTGAGCCATTACACTAGCCTAGAGTGTGTGCTACACATGTGCTGCAATATAGGACAAGTTTTTAGAACAAAGTGAGCACCATGATATTCTGCCTTAGCAAATTCCACTAAATGCTTCTACATTAAAATTTCATGAATCATAAACTGAAATGCAAATGGATGGATAGGTATAATATGCAAACTTGAAAATAATACAGTTGAAAGAATGAAAACTGTCTGAAGGGGTTAACCATGAGTTAGCAGTTGCTACAGTTGGGTGAGGGATCCCATTAGGGTGTGTGTTTGAAATCTCAAGTAATAGATGGTTAAAGGAACCACAGTAACCGTGCCAAGAATGGAAAGCTTTTTCATTTACTTTGCAGGAATGATTACTCTGAAACTTTAAAAAGAAACAACCTTTAAGCACGGTAGCGCCCTGCCGCTACGCCAGGCACCCGTGCAGAGCGCACCTACAGAGTCATCCAGTGCAGGCTTCCTGCAAGCTCCTGCCGCTCCTCTTACATCCATAAGTGCTACAGGTTAAAGGTTCTGGGTAACCTGGCGAGGCAGTGAACTGAGAAGTGAATGAGCAATCAGAGGCCCTGTCGTTGCCCCAGGGTGGCCCAATTCACCTAACAGGAGAAAGGACTGGAAGTGCTTCGAGGACAGACTTAGAGAAGGAGGCAGTGGAGCAGGTGCTCAGAGTTTGTTTTCCTACTTAGAATGTGAAAAGAAGTTATAACTGGTGCACTGGTTACTCTTCTCTCCTTGCTGAGGAAAAACACCTGACACTCAAATTAAGAAGGGCAGGGTTCATTTAGCTCACAGTTGGGAGACGTTTCAGTCCCTAATCAGCTGGGTCCAAAGCAAGGCAGCGCAGCAGAGGAGCAACTGCTCGTGATGCAGAAGACAGCAAAGCAAGTGGAGGAGCCAGGCTCTTCTCTTGCTTTATATTGTGTGTGGCTGGCCCAGCGCTCCCACCGTATCCCTGCCCTCCTCTTGTGCAGGCTGAGGGCCCCTACCAAGTGAGGTCTCTTGTCCCCTGCTGAGTCACTCAGCTGGACCTTTAGACTTCTCAAGTTGGTGCAGTGTATCAACCATCACAACTGGCATGTATGTTTTAGAACAAAAACCTAAAGTGGAGAGTCTGTATTTCCTAAAGACAGTAACTTGTAGGTAGCAGCTCTTTTTGATATGAACTATTATTAAGCAAACACGCTTAATATATATCAGATATTTCATATGCTTTCAGTTGTTGAAATGCTTGTTATTGGCAGCAGGCTAGATGGCTCAGCAGTATAAAGCGCCTGCTTAGCTAAGCTTAGGCAACCACAGGGACTGTGGTTTGATCCCCAGCACCACATGCTGTGCCAGCTCCACCCCCAGGGCAGGCCATAACATAAATAAATGAAGTAAAAAAAAAAAAAAAAGAAATGCTTGTTCATTTTGTCTGAACAAACATAAGGCATTTTTGTAAAATAATAGGCAACAATTAGAAAAGTAAATCAGCTTAAATTTTTAGGTTATTGAAATTTATAATACTGAGAAAATATTAACGGAGTGAAAATTATTTATATTTACATGACATTAGGTTAATTTTAAAGAAATAAAATTATATTATCTAAATAATAAAGTAACATAATTTGATTAAGTTAGAAATATAAGAAAGCATCTGTATAAATTATTTTTAAAGCTAGTGTACTGATTTTGGTTTGATTTTTATTTATTTATATACAGAGTATATAATAGCTGTCACATCAAGACAGTTGTCTGATCTGTTCTCACTTAATCATCAAAACATTCAGAATTTTTATAGTACAATTGCAAGATATTGTGAAATGCACAAGAGGTATATGGGACCAGCAGTTCACAATCTTGTCATGTAACACACACAAAATAGTTTGATTGCAATGCAATGCATTATGTCAACAGGTTTTAAGATAATGTCTCCAAGAGTGAGTCTTTCTGGTGAGTTCATGGTGGAGCAGTAACACTGGACTGGCAAACGCATCTGAATAAACACAACTGAGTAATGATTAGGGGAAAAATAGAGACTGTGTATGGGGGCTCTTCATTTACACACTGCATACATTCCTTAAAGCAGTCACTTCAATTGGATTATAAAATAAGTAGTGTTTTATTTTCATTGAAACAAAAAGACAAGTTTAAAAAAAAATTCATGACTTTCTTTAGTGTAATGCAATTATTATTGTTGTTAAATCTAAGAAATATTATAAGAAGTAAAATTATCTACTTTAAGTGACATAAACTACTTAAATAAATACCCTTACATGGACATAATTCTATCATCCCAATTTTGTTGATTGGTTTTAAATATACAAAGAAAAAGGTGTGCATACCACACTAGCAAAAATGAGCCACACAGGGTAATAACTTCATCCTGTTCCTGTAAAAACATAAAATCTAGGCCTGTCTAAGTATTCTGCAGCTTACAAAACTTATTTCCATATGTTATGTACTGCTATGGGTAAAAGTTTAAGTTTTCCTCACTACCATCTTTATTTTACATGTACAAATACTTCTGCAAACACACTCCTCATGAAATAAAAATGCTTGGTTCTCCAGGCAGGGAAGAAAGACTGAGAGTGTCTTTATTATGGACCCTGTCTTTGAGAATTTTAAAGTACTTTTGAGATATGTGCAACTACAAAAACAAACAATTTCAAAATCAGGAATGTATTAGTGGTATCTCTCATTACTGGACACAATACCTAGTGGCCACACCTTAAAGGAGGAAAGGTTTATTTTGGTACAGAGTTTTAGGAGGTTCCTTCCATAGTATTTGGCATCAGGGCAGAGAAGGCGTGGCAGGAGGGCACAATGGAGGAGCATGGCTCATTCTTTGGCAGCCAGGGATCAGACGGAGAGGGAAGAGCAGGGGATAAGAATAAACCCTTCCGGTTAGACACCTGTGGTCAACCTCCAACCAGGCCCAGCTCCTAAGAGCACACTGAGCTAAAGCTTGGCGGTGAGCTAATCCCCTGATGAGTATTCCGCTTCCATGATGTGCTCACCTCTCAAAAGGCCCTCTCAACACATGAGACCTTGGGAGGACATTTTAGATCTAAAGCATGCTGGGAAAATTTTCATGTATGTTTAACAACCAATTTAGGTCCTATTGACCATAGACTAGTACTGAATATAAATTTATTTATTTATTTATTTATATTAGTGCATTTAGTACAGGGTCTTCAGGGTCTCATTACATAGGTTGAACTCACAGTGATCCTCCTTTTTTCAGCCTCCTAAGTGCTGAGCTTACAGGCATGTGCCACCACACCCAGTCTCAGCAGGCCCTGAGGTTGGGGCCAGCAGGGCACTCAGGGGATTGAACCCTTTTCCGTGCGTCTTTCTAAACTGGAGTTTTAATCCACTGAGCTGTCTGGCAGGCCCTTTCTCAATATAAGTTTAAAGTGCTAGTCTTAATAAAACACAAAAATCTGTGCTGTTTGCTTCTTTCAGATGAGCTGGTTGACATGCAGAGGGGAAGCGCTGGGAATGGAGCTCAGTGGTGGTGCATTCACCTACCAAACAGGAAGACAGGGACAAAAAGAAGGGAAAAACTGGTCCGTGATTTAGCATATTTGTGGAGCAGATAAAATAGAAGCATTTTAACAAAGAACATATCATTTTAGTAAACACATCATTACTTCTTTGAATTATCTGAAAGTAAATTCCCTAGCAGGTACAATATGCTATTTTCAACAATAAATTTCAAGTATGAAAATACTCAAATGTTTGTTTTATACTTTTAAAGATTGCAGTTTGGTTAATTTACCTTTCCCTCCTTCTCCTTTATTCTTTCAATTAATTTTTCATAAAACATGGTGATTCT
>PVKN010015206.1:0-18639 GCA_004027915.1 Capromys pilorides
AGTTATTGGCTTTCCCAATAGTTTGAAAACAGATTGAATTTTAACCAAGCA
Organism: Capromys pilorides; assembly: GCA_004027915.1. Classification (NCBI taxonomy): domain Eukaryota; kingdom Metazoa; phylum Chordata; class Mammalia; order Rodentia; family Capromyidae; genus Capromys; species Capromys pilorides. The sequence goes on from PVKN010015206.1 coordinate 52, forward strand.
ATATCCTTTATTTTAAATGCATTTGTTTTTTCTTACTTTCTTTATGAAAATAGGAAATAGCAGCAATGAGAAATTATATGGTATGTTTTGTCTTTATTTTTACTTCAAAAGCTACCTGAATAATTTAATTTCACAGTCATTTTACCTATAATAATAACTGCAGTGACTGGGGCTTATATTTCCTTTTCAAGCTACATAAATATTTTTTCTCATTAATAGCAAGTGAAATTATTTTCACAACTGAATCAATTATTTAATATTGAATGTACAACTGTATCACATTCTACTTACTGAGGTATTTCTCTTGGGTTCTTGAGAACCATGAATGTTTTTTATAGAAGAGGACACATCTGGGCCAGGGAGCTAGCTCAGTGGTCTAAGCATCTGCCTGGCAAGCACAAGGATCCCCACTATGACCTGCCATGCTGGCCCCGTGGCTAGTCAGCCACTGAAACCAGGTACGGTGGCACATATCTGTAATCCCAGTATGGGGAGGCTGAGACAGGAGGATCATGATGAGTCTGAGCTATGTAGAGACCCTGTACCAAGCAAACAAACAAACAAATAATTTTTTAAAATTACATATAAAAAAGAAGAACACATCTGAAAAGCTGTATCACTTTCAACTGGACTTAACTTTTATATAGGGCACTTTTCATTAAGTATTTGAAACCTTATTGACTAAATGTGAAAAAAAAACCCTTGAAGTTAGAAAAAAATCATAGAAAATTTAAATTTACAAATTCATCTTTAAATCTTCATTTTAACCTATATTTCACACATTTGATTCCACAAAACCTTACCAAACTTACCTTATAGTGTTGTGCAGAAGTCTGCTATTATCACAGTGATCGATGCTTTGATTTCATTTGATTTTTTCCTTCATAGGAAATATATTAACTCCCCAAAGTCCATTAAAAATAATAACTGTAAAACTTCAGGTTTTTTGGGGCAGCTTTTTTAGCCTAGGCCAACCTCCTGTTCTTCTACTACAGTTTACACCTGGGGTATCCTCGTGAGCTCAGAGGTAGGCTTTTAGGAGGCAGCTGGATCATGGGGTGCTATACCCGTCAGCTTAGTCCACTGACTTGTCTCTAGGAAGGTCATGCCTCACTTGCTATTGAGAAGGGGAACTGGTTCAAAGAGATCGGTTCCGAGACATGATCTAGAAGGCCACGTCTCCAACCTTTGCTTTTTCCTTTGCTCTTTGCTTCCTGGCCCCCATAATCTGAGCAGCTTTTCCTCAGTGGACTCCTCCACTGTGGCATGTCTTACTTGGAGCCAGCTGCCCATGCATGGACTGCGACCTCTGAAACTGGGAGCTAAAATAAACCTCTCCTCCTTTAAGTTGTGGGTTTCAGATATTGTCTCTGCAACAAGAAAGCAACCAAGACAAGGGTTGGTATCAGAAAAGTAGGGTTGTTGCTGTGACTATATCTGACTTTGTTGTTTAGAAGCTTTTGAAATTGGTTCTCAGAAGGAGTTTGGTAGTGTTTGGAGACCTTGGGCAAAGAAGTCCTAAAAGATTGTAAATGAAGCTTGGTGAGTGATATTTGCCACAGCTCAGAAGACCAGAATGCTGATAGAAATGCAAATTTTTGTAAGTGCCAGGCACAAGAGGCTTCAGCTGGAAACAAAGAGCCCATTGGCAGTTGGACTCCAGATGATATATGTAATGCCCTGACAGAAAATTTGTCTGCATTTTGTCTTGAGATTTTGCAAGATATTGACATTAAGGGAGGTGAACTAGTTAATCTGGAGGAGGAAATAGGTTATTCTGGCTATTTTCAGCAAGACATACAGTGAGAACTAGGACCAGAAAACCCATTTGAAGAGTTTGGAATTTTACTGGAAAGAAAGAACTTCCAAAGGGGGCCTTTGAAGAATGTGGTCGATAAGTCAATAAACATTAAAATGAAGCATCAGGACAATAGGAAACATGGCTTAAGAGCATGTCAGGCATTAGCAAGTCCCCATCCTTCACTGAATCAAGGATGTAAAAGAGAAAATGAAAGCTCCTTTGAAAGACACTGTTTGAGAAAAGAACCCCTGTAGTCTGCTCAAGAAGGATCCACCTAGGAAATTCATTCCAAGGGATTTGGTTCATGGTGCTCAACCTTCCAGGCACTTGGAGACCATGCAGCCATGACCCACAAGGACTATCTACTGCTCAAGCTGACGGCAGACCTTTGCATCATCTGCATGGTGCTGGTTCTATGAGCAAGCACAGTGTAACAGTTGTGGGGTCAGAGAGGCTTCTACTCAGATTTCAGAAGGCCTGGGAGGCTAGGCAGTGTGCCTCTGAGAGGGCAGTATGTGAGAATGTGGGAGTGAAGTCAAAACTGCAGTAGAAATCTCTAAAAGCTGGAGAAGCCAGGAATATATAACATCTAAGGAAAGCTGCAGGCAGTGAGTGGATCCAACCCAAGAGAGGCCGCGAGGGCTGGAATGTGCAATATCATAGTAGGAGCGCCATCGAGACCCAGCAGAACTTAAATTTCATCACAACTTGCCTTGGGTGTTGGACATCGAGCTATAGAATCAAATCTTTGCCTTTTTGGGTTTCAGTCTTGCTTTGGTCCCTTTCCTTCTATCCTCATAATTCTCCCTTTTTGAATGGGAACGGGAAGATTTACCCTGTGATAGTGTACATTGGAAATGTTTAACTTTCTTTTCATTTTATAAGGCCTCCAACTAAGAGTTTGCCTTGGGTCTCAGAGAAGACTGAAATCGGATATTTTAGTAATGCTAGAAGTATTAAACCTTTGGTGACTCTTAGATGTACCAAATGCATTTTATATAGAGATGGGCAGGGGTTGGGGAGATAGCTCCCCATGTAATCCAGCTCTTAGTTGCTTTCTCATAGCTGAGACACAATACCCAACACCCATGACTATAAGGGAAAGAGGCCTGTTGTAGAGGTCTTTGCCCATAGTTGGTTGGCACTGGGGGAGGGCAGCACAGAAGAGCGGCATCACAGAGGAGGAACAGCTCGTGGTGCAGCTGTGGGAAGCACAGAGACAGCCAGGAAGGGGGAAAGGAGGTAGAAGGAGACAGGCCCTTCTAGGCCAAGCCCTTGATGACCCATTTCTTAGACCATATTGCTCCTCCCAGCACCAGCCAGACGTAAGCCCATCAGTGGACTAACCCAGTGCTACATAGCCATGAGCCAGTCACCTGCCAAAGGCCCCACCAATGAGTGCATGAGGTTTTGGGGGACATCTAGATATGAGCCATAGCACCAGCTATCCCATTTCTGAGGGTACATGAAGGAAATAGGGTTAATTTACCAAAGAGGTGCCCACACTCTCATGTTTATTACATTCCCATTGACAGTAGTCAAGACACCAAGGGGTCTGTCCGTGAATGAGTGGAGAAAGATAATTATATGGATATAGACAGAGACATAGATATAGATATAGACATAGACACAGATCCATTTAAAGAGAATGAAATCCTGTTATTTTTAGGAACATGGATGAAACTGCAGGCATAGAGACAAACAGTACATGTTCTTGCTTACACTTGAAGTTAACATGTTAATCTCGTAGAACAGAACAGCATAGTGATCACTAGAAACTAGAAAGGGTAAAGGCAGAAGGGACTAGTGTCAAACTAGATTGAAATGGCTCTAGAGTTTATAGCCCAGTGGGATAACTTCAGTCTACACTAACTTGTGATGTATGTCAAAATAACTGAAACTTCATAATACATAGAAATATGTTTGAGGAAACTATACTTAATCTTAGACAAATGTTTGAGGAGAAAAAAATGATAACTATCCTGATTTAGTTGTTTAACACACATTTTGTCCATACTTTGAATTTCGTACTCTATTTCATCAATACATGTAAGTGTTATGTGCCAATTACAAATTTTATAAAAGGTTTAACAACTATGTGTATTTTTTTCCTGTGAGCTCAATCTATAACATTATCTCTATGGGATAGTGATTTATTTTCTTTATTGATTTGTAGTTGAAGCTATGATTCTTAAAATAATTTTATGTAGCCTGGCATGGTGGCACATGTCTGTAATCCCGACACTCAAGAAGCTGAAGCAGGAGGTTCATTGCAAATTCAAGAGGAGCCTGGACTATAAAATGAGTTCAATACTAGGCTGAATCACATAGTGAGAAACTTGTCTGTAAAAGACAAAAAAAAGAAAAGAAAAGAAAAGAAAATTGGGGCCAGGGATCTAGTTCAGCAGCACAGTGCCTTGCTTGGCAAGCTCATGGTCTTGAGTTTGATTCCTGGGATAAATAGACATAGATAGATAGATGGATAGATAGATAGATAGATAGATAGATAGATAGATAGATAGATAGATGATAGATAGACAGATAGATTTTGTCCTATTCTTTCCCATCTTGCATGATGGCAGGTAAAAAGCTAAGAAGCCAGACACTAAAGAGAAGAAACCTGAAACCAAGAAGGCTTCTGCCAGTGGTACTGGTAAAAAGGGTAAGCTGAAGGCAAAAAAGCCCAAAAAGGGGCAGCTCACTGAAGCTGAAATCCTGTCCTGGTTAGAGGAATTGGTAGATACTCCCAATCTGCTATGTATTCTAGAAAGGCTTTGTGCAAGAGAAAGTACACAGCTGCTAAATCAAAGTTGAGAAGAAAAAAAAAAAAAAAGGATAAAGTTCTTGCTACGATCACAAAACTGGTTGGTGGGGACAAGAATTGAGGTACCGGGGTGGTTAAGCTTTGAAAAATACCTAGATACTATCCTATTGAAGATGTGCCTCAAAAACTCTTGGACCACAGCAAGAAACCCTTCAGTCAGCATGTGAGGAAACCTCGAGCTAACATCATTCCCAGCACCATCTTGATTATCCTCACTGGGTGTCACAGAGGCGAGAGAGTGGTCTTCCTGAAACAGTTGGCCAGTGGCTTGCTACTTGTGACTGGGCCTGTTAGCCTTAATTCTGTTACTTTATGAAGAACACATTAGAAATTTGTCATTGCTACCTCTACAAAAATTGATATTGGAAAAGTGAAAATCCCCAAGTACCTCACTGATGCTTACTTCAAGAAGAAGAAGCTGCAGAAACCCAGACACCAGGAGGGTGAGATCTTTGACACTGAGAAAAAGAGATACCAGATTTCAGAGTAGCACAAGTTGGATTAGAAAGTGGTGCACTCACAGATTTTAGCAAAAGTCAAAACTGTTCTTCAGCTCCAGGGCTACCTGCAATCCATTTTTGCTCTGACAAAAAGAATTTATCCTCATAAGTTCAGGAGGCTTTCAGGTTAGCTCAGTGATTTAAGCACCTGCACAGGTAATCTCAGTCAGAAACATGGGATGGTAGTTCAATTCCCACCCCCACCCTTAAGGCAGCCTGAGCCAGCCAAAAACAAAAAAAAACAAAAATCAAAAAAACGTTATCCTCATAAATTAGTGTTGTAAATTTTTTACTAAGAACCTAATTAAATAACTGATACATTTAAAAAATTTAAAAAATGAAGTGTCACAGGCTGGGGAGATAGCTCAACAGTCTAAGCACTTGCCTGACAAGCTCAAGGACCTGCGTCCAATCCCTGGAATCACATACCGTGCTGGCCCCAGAATCCTGAGCGAGCTGTGCTGGCCCTGAAACTGAGCATGGTGACACATCCCTGTAATCCAAGACTGAAACAAAAAGAGCATTATGAGTCCGAACTGCATAGTGAAACCCTGTATTAAATACAAATAAAATAAAATAGATCAACTCCACTGACCAGAACAACCAAGGAGAAATTCCAGTAACTCCTAGAAAAGTACAGTAAGTTTAACCCATAGTGTACAGAGGAAGAGGGAGGACTGCTGAGTGTTGTGCACAGAAGTTCTGGTCAATCTCTATGAAAACTGAAGTGTATTTTTACATCTCAACTATAATTATGTTGTCTGATGTTTTTTTCTTAATGATTTTTGTATTTAACAATAACTACTTATCTTTAGGACAATTGCATAAAACAATCACATAAAAACCACAGACACCTTTTCTAACTGGTTCCACATGCATTGCATTTCCTTCTTTAGTTAACACATTCTTTCTTACACTAAACATTTGTCCACACCAATATTTGAAACAGAAATTGAAATATAACAAATATAAATCCAAATGCCACCATATGAGTTCTGGTTAAATGTGCAAATTTAACAATTATGTGTATCATCACTTCCTCTATAAATAACTCTTAAATGAGCATAAGGGATTTTAGAAGACTTACAACTACAAGATTAATGAAAACAGGAGGAAAAAATGAGGTAGCATCAAAAAACTGGAAGCTAAAAGTGTTTGCACTAAATAATTTAGGACAAAGTTTCTCCACTGCGATTCTATTGGCATTTGGAGAAATACAGCCTTAGCCTTTCTACTGTGGGTGGCCATCCTATGCATTGTGGGATGTTTGGCAACCTCCCTCGCCTACTGAATTAATCACTCCCGCCCCATTTGTCACAACCAGAAATGTCCCTGGTTATTGCCAAATGTTCCCTTGGAGTAAAATTGTCCCTGTTTGAGCACTACTAATTTAAGAACTTGAAAAACATCTTGATGTGTCCCTAGGGAAAGTCCAGAAGCCAACTTATTCTGGTCACAGAACTTACCCCACACTCAGGAGGTACCAGGCAGGAAACAGAATTGGTTGAAATCTATAGAAGAGACAGGCTAGATACTCTATTTCCTTTCTGTCAGAGAGTCATTCTGATGAGGCTGAGTCAGGGATGCCAGGACTGCAGGCACTGGTTCTATACTGAAAATCTAATATACAAGTGGGATCCCAGGCCCTTGCTCAACTCGCTTGGCAAATATTGGCTTTCAGGTGCATAGGGCTGGAGATTCAAAGATGATTGATTGATTGATTGATAACAGTGGCAAAGTTGATTTGAAAAAGTAAAAATTAAGAGTAAGGGAGAAACTGATTCTACAGAGCAAGCTCAGGCTGAGTAAAAGAGGAAAACACAAAATGAAAGCACACCCTAGAGAAAGAAGTATGGGTGATCCCAAGGAAAGCCACAATATTAAGCTCTTGGTGTTTCTGTTCTTTTTACTGTATAGATGTTGAGGAAGCCCACAAGAATGTCTACATATGGGTCCTGAGAGGCAGTGCTAGAATCTCACGCTTTAGGATGACATCAGATCTAGGCCAACTGTTGAAATTCCCCCCCTCTAATTTTTTGTGAAAATTCCATGTTCTGTGTATATATTCTTGGATGTTGTAATTAACAGGCCACTCCTACTTCCCCAGCCAGCTTTGCTGCATCCTAATCTGCTGTGTCATTTGCCCTGAGAGACACAAACCCCCATAAGTGTTTACGGGTGCTATGGAGTAGAGATCTGTGTTTCACAGCTTTTTCAAGCTGGAAAGGGCTATAGCCCCTCCCTACTGGGAATCATGTGCTCTCCAACTACCTTGGGGTGCTGTAGTGCATTGGCTGGATCAAAGAAAGAAAAACCTGACAAAAAGCAAGAAAAGAATTAATAACTGTTATGGTTTATGTCTAGTTGTCCCCCCAAAGCCGCATGCAATCATGGGGCAGGGACTTCTAGAGTTTGAGACTTGAATCAGGATCCACTGGGATTATGTGTTTTAGTACTGATGGGACTATGGGTCTGAGTACTGCTGGGATTACTTGACTCTTGATCCACTGGGATTATGTGTTTTAGTACTGATGGGGTTATCGGTCTGAATATGGCTGGGATTATTGGTGTGGCCTAAGGTGGATAGGCTGAGGCGGAGAGCCTGAATGTAATATAAAGAGAGACAGAGACACAGACGGTAGCTGTTGCTCTCTGGTTATTCCCCTGGTTGTTCCACCGCCATGAACTCGTTGCTCTTTGCCCTGTTCCACTCAGTCTTGGGCCAGCCAAATATGGACTGAAACCTCCAGCAACTGTGAGCTAAATAAACTTTTCCTTCCTTCATTTTGGTTGTCAGTATTTGTCCCAGTAACGAGTAAAAGTAACTAAGACAGTAAACATCCAGCTTCCCTATTAGTTCAAATATGAGGAGCAGGCCAGATTTCCATGCTTCCTGCAGCAGTACTGGACTCTTGGTTTTTGAAGAGAAATCTGAAATCTTTCAGAGGCTCACAGGAGTAGCTTTCTCCTTTTGCATGATCTTGTTTTTCAGACAGTTCAGTGGGACTGGATTTATTTATCAGTTAATCCCTCTGCCACTTTTACTGCAGTAGTTGTAGCAAGAATTACTGAGAAGGCTCTTCCATTTGGGCTCTAACTGGGCAGGAGGTGTCCCCTCTCTCCAAGTCTCACAAGCACTTGGTTTCCAGGATGGACAGTAAGTGGTCCATCAGGAGCTGGTAGGACTCTGTCCCCCTACATTTGGATAACCTGCTGCACTTGGTCCAGATGCTTGTGTCTCTGGGTCTGCTATCATATCAGAGAACAGGAAGAGCCATCCCTAGGTAACATCTCAAATGTGCTGAAACTTAACCCAGTTGTTCAGCATGTTATAAACTCTCATGAGCACTCATGGTGGCGCAGACATCTCTCTGCAAAGTTTGGCCAGAACTTGGCTTGGGGTTGTCAGCCTGGGCAACTTAGCAAAATGACACCTGAAAAAGTATTTTAAAAGTAGAAATAACTAAAGATGTCATTTTTTGCTTCCCCAGAATTGAACAAAAACCAACGCAAAAAAAGAAGCATTGTTCAGAGTGGCAGCTGGTATAGTATAAGTGGGGTCTGGCAAAGATACCACACCTCAATGGTAATGACCAGGGCTGCTTTTGGATGAGTCTTAAATCATCCACTGTTGGTTCTAGAATCTATTTTTGTTTGTCTGTAGGGAACTGACTGGTGATTTACAAAGTGTGATTGAAATTTAGAAAATTACAGTGAATTTTTAATTTTTTTAAAAAAAATTACTATAGTAAAAGATGTAATGCCATTAATCCCCTTCAAAAGACCCCCTTGCTTCAAATACACTGATCCCATCATTCTTTATTTTTTGCAGGACTAGGGTTCAAACTCATGACCTTGCACTTACCAGGCAGGCACTTGCGCCATGGAGCTATCTCCCCAGGCCCTATTTGATTTTTTTTTTTTTGGTAGGGATCCTATCATTCTTAACATTTTCTAAAGCGGTTCTGGAAGTCCTGTCTCGTGAGTGTTTCTAGTTGCATTGATCTGGATGTTTCAGTGTCATGAATTGATTCAATATGTTTACCTTTCATGGTCATCTTGTCTTGAGGGAAGAATTAGAAGTTGTTTGTGCTAGATCTGGTGGATGAGGACATACCACAGTATCTTTATAAGCCTGCTTCCACATTCGATGACACTCAGCACCATCATTCATTGTTTTTTTTATTATTATTATTTTCTCACCCCTCATAAAGACAGGAAAGCTGGGCCCAGAGCGCACACCTGTAATCTTGTCACTCAGGAGACTGAGGCAGGAGGAACTAGTTCATGGCCAGCCTGGGTTATGAAGTGAGTTCAAGGCCAGCCTGAACTACATAGTGAAACTCTGTCTCAGAAAGAAAGAAAGGAAAACAAAACAAAAAAAAAGGAAAGAGGACTTCTGAGAATTGCTTCAGTGAGTGGCAAAAATGTTAGGATACATGTATTTTGAGGGGATTAATGCAATGTATCTTTTCTGTAATAATTTAAACATTAAGTCAAATATTTTATGTGATATACTTGCCTCATAAATGAAGATATGGGGGTCTCCCATAACTGTATTAGTTTTTTAAGGGCAACACTAATTTCTTCCAGACTCTAGAATATATCATTTTTAATTTACGTGTGTGTGTGTGTGTGTGTGTGTGTGTAACAGGACATCAGTTTCAGAGATTTTCACTTGGCTATCTTCATTATAACAGTTCTTCGGCCAAGGAAGTAGAGTGCCATGTGTTAGTTAGTAGGAACATATATGCCACGTATACACAAAGGGGCCAGGAAATGACAGTGGGGGGTGGGTGGGGTCTGCAGACCCAAAGGACTCATTGTCATAGGGACCAGAACTGTACTCATTACCAGAGCCTGGAGGGTATATCCCCACCATGACCAACTATATATATATAGCCCAGCACAAACTGAAAATGTCTGGCCTCTTGTTTAGTAATCACTAAGAATTTTAAGAGGGCAATGGCTGAACAAGAAACCATGTCAGGACCTTCTAAAAGTGCAGACCTATGTGTTCACAAAGCTGCCCTGGCCCTGACTCTGCCAGGGCTCTGTGATGACTCATCAGGCTCTGGATAATGCTAACCTGGACTCTGCTTGACAGTCCTCAGAGTGTTTGTGCACTCTCTGTTCCCAGCATGGAGTTGCCTACATAAATCGATATGGATCCCTAGGTGAGAGACTTAGGAAACTGTGTCTTCCTAGGGACTCAGGCTTTCTTTTAATTCATGGGTTCTGGGGCCCAAAACTAGCTCACTTTTGCAAACTGGGAAAGGCAGGCTGACTTTTCGTTGGGGTGAATGCCCTCACCCTTGTCCTTGACTTCTCTTCTTTGTTGCCCAGATTAAATGGTACATCTTTTGGCTGCTTATATGTTTTTTTTTTTTTTTCCCAAAGAACTTCACATTCACTAACCACCTCCATAACTCTGTGTAGGTCAGGCCCCTTGGCTGCCACAGCAGTCCTACCACTCATTACAATAATTGCATCCACCTGGCTGCCCATCGCATTACGTACTAAGCTGGCCTCCATTTGGGTGGGGGTAGAAATGTGGGACAGAGCTGTGCTTCAATCTTCACTGTTATCAGTGTGCCCAGCCGGCCAGATCCTTATCCCTTCCCACAGAAGGATGCTATCTCTGAATTCTTAAAGATGTGGGTGCCCCTGTGACCAGCGCATCCTTTATTGTTTTGGCAATGTACTCTGGGCCATCACACAGAGCAAAGTCATCTATTCCTCCCATAGTATGTCTCCTGCTGAATGCCCACTTCTCTGAGCCTTGCAATCCCTCTTCTGCCATCTACCAAGGCATTTCTGGCATTGTACCCTCTCTTAGTGTAGTCTGTTGTTTTCCCTGGCTTTTTGACATTGTTGCAATAGCTTGTTTGCACTATCTCCTGGGGGACTTGCTAGAGTGTTTCATCCTATATTCCAGGATTCTTACCAAAATGAATGCCTTGTCTGCCTTCATATAACACCCTTAGAAATCCTCTCCCATATTTCCGCTTCATTTCTGGCAGTATCCACTGACTAAGGTTTGTAGTTTACATCTAAAATATTCCTTAACAGTCTCATGTGTTTAGAAAGTGATTGGATGGTGGAGGTGCTCTCTCATGAGTAGATCAATCCATTGATGAGTTCATAGCTGGAGAAGATGTGCCATTGAAGTCACGTGTTTAGAGGATGTATCTCCCTCCCCAACTCATTCCTTCTCCCTCTGCTTCCTGGGGGCCATGTGGCAAATAGCTATTCCCCCCTGTGCCCTTAACTGTGATATTTCTGCCTTGGAACCAGCTGACAATGGACTGAATTCCACAAAACTGTGAATCAAATTAAATCTTTTTCTCTTGAAGTTGTGGGTATTGAGCACTTTGTACTTAGGAAAATACAGTCCTGGGAAAGAGACTAATATACTAAGATAGCAATGGTGAAACTTATAGAGGTTTTAGTGCTACAAATAGCCAGCCCACCGCAGCACATGTGCCAAAGGTTCACCACCATGGCCCTAAATACTTCAGTTCCTTCTGTGTGTTGTTTCTTTCCTTTCCAGTTGAGTGAAAGCCTAGTGGGCAGGTTAGGATGGATGCTGGGGCAAACCTGAGGGGACACCTGCTGTTTGTAGCAGGATGGCCTCAGCATTGTCTTCAAGACAAAGAGTATAGTTCAATATAGCACTCAAAACATTAACCAGAGCAATCAGGCAAGAAAAAGAGATAAAAGGATATGTCTAGGAAAGCAGAAGTAAGTCATTATTTGCAGATCCTCTACATAGAAAGCCTGCCAAAATTGATCAGAATACACTTATAACTAATAACCCAAATGAAAAATATGTAGCCAAGTTACAAAATAAACATGTAAAAATTAATAGTGTTCCTGTACACCAATAATGAACTCACAGAAAAAAAAAATTAAGAAAACAATACTATTCAAAAAAAAAAAAAGAAAAAGAAAAGAAAATACAATACTATTCTCAACAGCGTCAAGAAATATTAAGTACTTAGGAATTGATCTCCCCAAGGAAGTGAAAGGCCTCCACAATGAAAACAATAGTGCTCTAAAAAGGGAGATCAATGAGGACATCAGAGCCTGGAAAGATAAATCCTGTTTCTGAATAGGCAGAACCAATATCATCAAAATGGGCATCTTCCAAAACTGATATACAGACTTAATGCAATCCCAATCAAACTACTCACAGAACTAGAGAAGATCATTCTAAAATTCATATGGAGCTAAAAGAGATCCAGAATAAAGCAATCATAGGCAACAAGAACAAAGCAGGAGGCATTAGCATCCCAGTTTTGAGATTATATTGCAAACATACAGTGATAAAAATAGCATGGTGCTGGCATAAAAACAGGCATATGGATCAGTGGAACAGAGGAGAGGATGCAGAAACAACTCCAGGCAGGTTCTTATATCTGACCTTTGATGAAGGGGCTGAAAACATACAAGGAAGAAAAGATAGCCTCTTAAATAAATGGTGCTGGGCTGCTTAGGCAGAGTACAGAGGCCAGGGTTCAATCCCAGCATGCCATGCTGACCCTGCCCTTGGGGCATGCTGGGATGGCAATTGAGACTGGGTGTGGAGGTGCACACCTGTAATCCGAGCTCTTTGGGAGACTGTACACCAGAGAATCACTGAGTCCAATCTAGTAGTGAGACCCTGTAGATCCTGTACTAAACACAAAAATAATAATAATAATAATAATAATAATAATAATAATAATAATAATAGAATAAATGGTGCTGGGCAAACTTGCTATCTACTTGCAAAAGGTGGGCTAAACTAAAATAAAAAAGGATCAAAGATCTAAATGTTAAAACAGAAGAATTTAATCTGCTGAAATATAAAATAGGCAAAATTCCTGAAGACAAAGGAGTAGTCAAGGATTGTGTGAACTAAACTCCAGTCCCACAAGAAATAATATCAAAAAAATCAATGAATGGGATATATCAAATTAAAAATCTTTGGCACAGCAAAGAAAACCCCAGCAGAATACAGAGAGACAGCCTGCAGGATGGGAAACTCTGTAACCAGCCAAACAGTGATGACTAATATAGAGAACATATAAAGAACTCAAAACTTATGACCCCTAAAGTTAAAGACCCAATCAAAGCTGGTCAAGTAAACCTAATGGGGACTTCTCAGAAAAAGTACAAGAAGCCAATAAATCCTTGAAAAAACATCTTTTTTTTTTTTTTTTTTTTTTTTTTAAACCGGGAATCCAACTCAGGACGTTGTGCTTGCCAGGCAGGTGCTTGTGCTGTTGAGCTACATGCCCAGCCCCCCAAAATGTCTAACATTTATGAACATCAGAGAAACATAAATGAAATCAACACTGATATTCCACCTTATTCTAGAAATTAAGTTAAAAGAAATCAAGTAATAACATGTGTCAAAAAGGCTGCAGGGGGAAAAAGAACCCTTCTACTTTATTGGTGGGAATATAAACGAGTACAAGACTATGGAGGTTCCCTTAAAAACTAAAACTAGAAATTCCATTTGACCCAGCTATTTCCCTTCTGGGTATCTTCCTGAAAGATTTAAAGATGTCATGTTACAGTGATACATCAATATTCATGTTTATAACAGTATAACCTATAATCGCTAAATCTTGGATGCAGTTTATATGACCATCAACAGACGAATGAATGAAGAAAACGGTACTGATACACCATGAAGTACTACCCTAGCATAAGAAGAATAAACTTTGAGCCATTAGTAGGAAAATGGATGCCTCTTCAGACCACAGTGCTAAGAAATAAACCAGACACACAAGCTTAAATATCACATGATTTCTCTTATATGAAAAGTCCAAAAATATAAAGAACAAATTAAGCTACAGGTAATAGCAAGTAGTGAGATAGATCACTATCATATGGGAAGAGGATCAAGAGATAGAAGGATGGAAAGGGAGGGGAGGGGAAAGGAATGAAAAAAGAATTGAGATGTGTTACGTACCTGTACCAACTGCCAACTAGGAGCGTCACCATTATGCACCGCAAACGTGCTCATAAAGAGTAAAAGTGGAAGAAAAAGAAAAGAGGCTTGCTGCTCACAGTAGTGAGGGGCAATGCTGGCTCAGTTTGCAGGTGTCTCAGCATAGGTCCTTTGTCCTATTATCAGGCTCATGTGCTTTGTCAACCTGGGTGCTGACCCTGTCATTGCAAGCCTGTTTAGTTTGAGGAATTAAGATTTTTATGGAGCCATATGTGATATACCTTGATTTTCTCCATAGCTGCTCTTGAGGAAAAGAAATTATGTGCCGCTGAGGAGGGCCTCTGGCTTTCATACTTAGCTTGCAAAAGCTGATTAATCATTCTCTATCTCTCCTTTTTCCAAAGTGCGAGTCAAGCACAGTGACAGCCACCTCTGCTCTCCCTTTTGTGTTCTTTCCCCCATGGTGCTCTGCACTGTCTCAGCTACTCTTCTCTCATTGCTGGGACAAATACCCAACATCCAAAATGAAGGAAGGAAAGGTTTACTTAGCTCACAGTTCCTGGAGGTTTCTGTCCATACTCAGCTGGCTCCAAGGCACATGGCAAAGATCAGCAGTTCATGGCTGTGGAACAGCAACAATGGCAACAGAGAGAGTCTATCTCTCTGTCTCTCTGTCTCTCTTCTATTATATTCAGGCTATCAGCCCCAGGTTGGTGTAGCACTCACACTCATAATCCCAGCAGTACTAAAACCTATAATCCCAGTGGATCATGAGTTAATCTCATACTCTACAAGTCCCCACCCCATGACTACATGAGGCTTGGGGGAGGGGCGCGGCAACTAGATACAAACCATAACATGCACCTCGTACAATTTCCCATCCTGAACCTTGCTATCACTGGAGCAAGATTTAACAGTTGTCCTGTCACCTTGTGCTATCTGTGCCTGGTCCCCAGGAATGGCATTCTTACTGCCAGCCACCTGACACAAAATGTAGCTCCAAAGCCAATCCAACAACTGGACCTTCAAATCGATTCTGGTACCAGATTTTCACAGGTTTCCTCAGCAAGCAAATTCAGAGACTGGCAAACAGGAGATTGATTAGTGAGTGTTCTGGAAATCAACACCTGTGGGAAGGAAGGAAAGGCATTGAAGGGCCGGCCAAATAGCTCAGTGGATTTAAGTGTCTGCAAACAGGTGCAGGGGCCAGGGGTTCAATCCCTTACGGCGCACTGAGATGACAATGGAAACTGGGCATGGTGGCGCATACCTGTAATCCCAGCTCTTGAGAGGCTGTAAACAGTGGATCACTATGAGTCTGATCTAGTAGTGAGATCCTGAATATCCTGTAGACCCTCTCCCTAAAAAATACAAAAAAAAAAAAAAAAGAAAAGAAAGAAAAGAAAAAAGAAAGAAAAAGAAAAAAAAAGAAAGAAAGGCATTGAAACAGGATCAGGCAGAGGGAGAGTTTGCCTGGATCGAACACCTTTGCTGACCCCATTGGGAACTCTGAGGTGAGGCTGGCCTACAGAATGTTTCACAGAGCAGCAAAGGCCTCTTCTGCTACCTGTGCTGAGCAGCCATTAAATGACAGCTGCTCTGACACGGGGTCTTAGGCATGGGTGAGGCAATTCTCTGAAGCTGAAGTTATTCTGTAACAGGCAGAGTGTAGAAGGCTGTCTGCCAGCAGCACTTCAGCAATTGGGAGACAAGTCTATGTTCACTAGGATCTGGTGGCTCGTCTCACCCCACGGCAGCATGCAAGTAGTAATGGCGCTCATCCCAGCAGCCACTGCAGCAGACGTGAGCAATAAAAGACTAACCACCAGCACCACCCATCCTGGGTTGAACCCAGGCCTTTATGCATGCTACACATGCACTTGCCACTAACTAAGCTATCTCTCCAGCCTTTAAGTTCTAATCTAACAAAAAATTATGCTTTAATTGGCTCAAGAATTGTGTGTATGACATATGAAAAGTGAAATACCTTTTTATGTGATAGGAAGCCAAGAGATCACGATACAGGCTGCAAGAAGGGTGTGATTCACTCAGATATTTTTGCCTTACCTTTATTAAGTGAACCATTTGCTCTACCCACCAAGAACATGTTAGATTTCTAAAACCTTATTCCAATATTTTGTCTTTTTTTTCTCTTCTCTTCTCCAACTCTTCCTCCTCCCCTTCCTCCTACTCCTTTTTCCTCTCTCTCTCTCTCCCCTCCCTCCCCACATAAGGACTGAGCCCAGGGCCTTCTCACTGACCTAGATCTGTAGTCCATTTTTGTTCTATTTTGAGTCTTAGTCTGAGTCACTAAGATGCTCAGGCTGGGCTCAAACTTTCTATCCTCTTGCCTTAGTCCCCCAGAGTGCTGGAAATACAGACATGTACCACAATATTCAGCTTCCAATAATTTTTAATGATAAAGAAAGGCATTTTGCATCTTGCTTTTGTTTCCCTAGACAGGAAGTAAACTAACAATCCAGTGCTGGACTCCTGGCAACTTTACTGTCCATAAATGTAGAAAGCATTAACCAAGCATTAACAAGTTGTTCCTTGTTATTTTTATTTTTTATTTAATGAAATTTTATATTTCTAAATGTATTATTGATTGTACCTGTTTATACATCTTTTTCAGCAGCTGGGGCATCTCTCTAGTGGGTAATTCTGTTGTAAATTACTTGAGCTTGGTGCTATCAAACCAGTTTGATAAGTCTTCCTTAGAAGATCCTAAAGGGCTGCCCTTGCCGGGCAACCCAAAATCTTCAATCTCCCAAGACCACCATGAGGTAACAAGTTTATAGCTGAGATATAGTGTTTTAGTTACATTTTCTAATTGGTAAGACAAATACCCAGGTGGAAGGAGAAAGGTTTATTTTTCCCAGTTTGTAGAGGTTTCAGTCCATAATCAGGCTGGCACATGGCAGAGAGGCAATAGTTCACAACAGCAGAAAACAGCAGAAGCAACAAGGGTCAGAGAAAAGGGACAAGCCTCTTTCTGTCCCTTATAACCAGGCTACCTGCCCTAGGGCAAGTATAGCACTCACACCCTTAATCCCAGCATTGGACCATGATTCAATCACAAACTCTAAATTACCCACTTTTGAAAAGCCCACCCCCATAAGTGCATGAGGCTCTGGGGGTACATCTAGATACAAACCATAATAGGAAGTACCCTACCAAGCTTCTCAGATGTAGCCTGTGGGTGAGCAACCCAACTGCAACCTGATGAAAGATAGCTTGTTTCATAAATGGCACTGGAAAAATGGACTTTCCATATGCCAAAGACCAAAACTAGATCTATGTCTATCACCATGCACTGAAGTCCAAAGGGATGCAAGATCTAAATATTAAAACAGAAATACTAAATCTACTGGAGGAAAATAGATAGAAATCTTGAAGACATAGGGGTAGGCAGAGGTCATGAACAAAAACCAAGCTGCACAGGAAGTATTTCAAAGAACCAATAAGTAGGATCTCACCTTATTAAAAAAAAAGTTTTTGAACATCAAAAGAAATCACCAACAGAGCAAAAAGAAAACCTACAGACTGGGAAAAAATTTTAGCCAATTGTCCCTCAGACAAAGGATTTCAATCTAGAACATATAATGAATTGAAAAAAAAATCAGGCCCCAAAGACTCAATCCAAAAATGGGCATCCGAGATGAATACATATTTATTAGTTAAAGAAATATAAATGGCAAATACTAATATGAAAAAATGTTCAACATCATTGGTCATTTGAGAGATTAAAAAAAATAAAAACATAAACAAATTAAAACAACATTGAGGGGCTGGGGAGATAGCTCTGTGGCATAAGTGCCTGTCTGACAAGTGCAAGGTTGTGAGTTTGAACCCTGGTCTTGCAAAAACAAAAACAAAAATAAAAACAAAAACATTGAACTTCCATCTAGATCACCCCAGAAAGAATAACTATCAAGAAAGCAACAGGGGGCTGGGGAGATAGCTCAGAAGAATAAGCTCTTGCCTGGCAAGCACAAGGACCTAAGTTCAATCTCTGGCCTTAAAAAAAAAAAAAGAGAAAAGAAATTAATCAATAACAAATGCTGGAGGGGCTGTGAGAGAAAAAGGAACCCTTCTCCACTGTTGGTGGGAGTGCAAACTGGTACAATCATTGTGGAAATCAGTGTGGAGATTTCTCAAAAATGTAGGGTTAGAGGTCCCATTTGACCTAGATCCCCCTCCTGGGTATTTTCCCAGAAGAATTAAAAACATCATACCACAGTGATATTTGTGCACCCATGTTTGTAACAGCACAATTTGTCATAGCTAAATCTTAGAAACAACCCAAATGCCCACCAACTGAGGAATAGATAAAAAGATGTAGTATTTGTATATAATAAAGCACCAGTCAGCTATAAAGAAGGACAAACTCAAGGCTTTTCTAGGTAAATGATACAACTAGAGACTATACTCATAAGTGAAATAAATCAAACTCGCATGTGTAAACACTGTATTGTCTCCTTAGTGTAAAAACATGAACAAGTAACTAAGATCCAAA
>PVKN010015207.1:0-18639 GCA_004027915.1 Capromys pilorides
GCATATCATTTTAGAGAAAGTCTATAAACTGAATCTTACTTAAATGTAGAAAATAGTTAAAGGAATCAATTCATTTTCAAGAGGCCTACATGGGAAAATCACTGAGTTTGAGGCCAGTTTGGGCTACATAGTAAGTTCAAGGCCAGACTAAACTACAGAGTGAGACTCTATCTCAAAAAAATAAAAAAGAAAGGGGTGGGAGAATCAATTCATCTTGTTAAGTACCAAATTTAGGCATATAGATTGAGCATCCCTAATCAAAAAATCCAAAACATGAAATACTTATTAGTACTATATATTACTATATATATGATAGTATTATATATTATATAATGCTATATAAAGATAATTTCTTGGGCCAGGGAGATAGCACAGTAGCATAAGTGCCTGCTTGGTAAGTATAACATCCTGAGTTCAATCCTCAACAGCAAAAAAAAAAGGATAATTTCTCAAGAATAATCAAACAATAAAGTATTTAACGTGTAAATAGCTGCAGTGTTCCTAGCCAGTACCTTCAATCTATATTGATGGACTTTATTTGTAAACCACACTTTAAGAAATGAAAATTCCGTATTGATAAGATCAGACTATCCCCATCTTAAAAGCAGAATGTGTTCCACAAGCCCAGGTGTAAGGTGGTTGTTTGGATTAGGGAATTGCTGTATGCGCTCTAAATCCTGGTCAGGGCCCAGACCCTACTCCAGGGCAATTAAACCCTTCTTGTAGCTCTAACAGGCAACTATTGACAAAAGAGAGTTTGTTTATCTCAAAGAGTACTAGGTATTTTCATAGTCTAATACTCATAACCACATCAGGGAAAGACAATGGAAAAGAAAAATAAAACAAAAACGTAAAGGCAGGTAACATTCAAGACCTAAGGTTATCACCTCCAGACACAATGGCACCTTCTCCAGGATGTTGGGTCCATGCCTCCCTGGTTTCTATGTCTTCAGTCTGAATGTCTCTTTCAACATTATCTTCATTACACTGAACATATGCCTTAGAGACAAATGTATGGAGAATTAACACTTGGCAATAAAAGCAATTATAAGTTTTAAAAAGTTAATACAAGGTTGGCCGAATAACTCAGTGGATTAAAGTGCCTGCAAGCAGGTGCAGGTGCCAGAGGTTGGATCCCCAGGACTGCCGTACTGGCCCCACCACTGGGGCACAATGAGATGGCAATTGAGACTGTGTGTGGTAGCACACACCTGTAATCCCAGCTCTTGGAAGGCGGATCACTACGAGTGTGATCTAGTAGTGAGACCCTGAACACCCTGTAGACCCTTTCCCCAAAAAAAGTTGATACAAGTCTTTTTCCTTGTGTCAAAATCAGTATTATCATATAAATAATGATCACACAAAGATTGCTTGTGTCAAATATTTGATAAATACAGGCCTAATTTCCAAAAGGTTTCCAAAATCATGTCAAACAGTTTAGCTTTGATTTGAAAACACTGCCACCTAGCCTATTCATATGCTATTTTTGCAAAATATACTAGCTTTGCAAAACCAATATACTTTTTCTATTTCAAAAAGGTACATAATTTAGTGAAGATGGCTTTGTTACCAACACCTAATGAGATAAGAAAAACAAGCAAAAAGATGAGCTAGTAAAAAAAAAAGATGAGCTAGTTAAGGTCAGAGTGAGTCTCAAGGAGACTTGGGTAATACCTGCCAGCTTCCCTAGGTCCAAGATGTGACCCTCCTTCTACTAACAAGGATTGCTGCGACCACATAGACTATGTGAGATCAGTGGTCCCACTATCAGGAACATAGAAAAACAGGAAATAGGATATCTGACTTCAGACACTTTATACCAGCCTGGGGATATAGCTCTGTGGTGTACCTGCCTAGTTTGCACAAGGCCCTGGCTTCAATCCTTAGCCCCTAAAAAGAAGGTTTTATACCCTTGTTACGAACTTAGACTATCTCACAACTATTTACTGGCAGTACTATTAGGAAGCACAAAATTGCATGGGATACAGTGTAGCAACTCTGGAAAAGGAGGAGACTCAGCATATGTCATCAGGAAAGGGTCTTGGTCCTACAGAACAGGGCTTCCCGTGGAAACTTATCAGGCAGATGGGGCCGAGGGAAGGAGGCCAGCCAAAACAAGACATGGAACAGCCTGGCCCAGGGACAGACCAGGAATGAGGGCTCTGGAGACTCAGAGAGGACAGCACACCACACTGAACCCACAGGAATTATCCCCTCCAAGATCCTTGGCTATACATACTTCATGCAAACTAGTATGACTCCCCCTTACTCACTTGGAACCTGAGAACCAAATCCAATCCGCACACTCTAGTTTTCAACAAAACATCCGCACCATGTACTCAGAGTAGGAACTGCTGCCCTGCGCTGTGTAACTTGCTGTGCAGAAATTGCCGACCTGCACTCCTCGTGGCTTCTGGGAAACCTTCTGTCTTCCCATAATCTCTCCAGCTAATGAGCACCACATGATAAAGGACTGCCTTTTCCTTAAACAACTGCCTCTGCAAACCATTCCTAAACATTTAGATTTTAGAAAAAGATCCAGGGAGGCATAAACTGACACTCTGGTTGTCTTTTGTCACTGCGTGAGTGCACCTTAAAACTGACCTGCTTTGTATTTTTCTTCCCAAAGTTTCTGATATACATGTCATATTCATTAACTGGTGGTAAATCCATGAGAGAGAAAGTGAATGAAAAATCCAAGTCAATAAGCCGAAGTAGTTTTGTACTTCTTGACCTTTAAAATAAATCGGAAATAAGACGAAAATTAAATTAAGCAGCATACACAGGGAGGTGCAGGAGGATGGGAATCATACTGAGGTTACTAGCAAAGACTTTCATGTGGGTGTGAGCCTGAGGTACTTAACAGTTGTTAAAAATAGCAGTAAAAGATAGTCACACAAGGACCAAGGAGGGGAGTACATCACGCTGTGATAAGCCAGTTCAGCACACCTGAGGTCAACACAAATAGTTATGCTGTATGTTTGCCCAGCCGACACTTTGCTACAGGAATTGTTCTCTCGCTAAAAGAACGGCATGTTTGTCACATTAGCCAGTGTTATGGTTTGTGTCTAGATGTCCCCCAAAAGTCACATGTATTCATGGGGGTGTCTTCAGAGGTGGCTGGATCTAACATTTTTAATTGACAGATGGCCTAATGCTGGGATTAAGGGTGTGAGTGCTACAGCCTGCATACCATGTATGAGACAGAAGGAGGCTTGTCCCCACTCTCCGTTATTGCCTTTGCTATCTGTTGCAGCCACGAGATCTGCAGCTTCTCTGCCACATGCTACCCTCCTTCAGAGCTAGCCCATTATGAACTGAAACCTCCACAAGCTGTGCGCTAGATAAACCTTTGGGCCTTGGCTATTTTGTCTTAGCAATGAGAAAGGTAACTAAGACAGCCAGGCAGTGCCAGCCTGCACAGCTGCACAGGTATCCAGACCTCTCTCCCCACAGGACCCTCATGTCCAGGTGGCACCTGTAAACCACCCACAGCCTCAGAAACAGGTGCATCTGCTAGCTTCCTCTTCCCTGAAGATGGCCCCTTCCCTTCACCTGGGCTAGATTCTCCTTTTCTTCCAGACATGCTAACACTGATGTTTCCAAGTTCAATTCTCTGCTACCCCTCCTTGAACATAAGCTTGGGCTTATGTCTAAGAGCTTATTTCTTTTTTTCATGTTCTTTCACATAGCTGGTGCACAATAATACACACTGCACCAGTGAACAAGTGAATGGTCTCTTCAAGCATGTGGCACCTACCGCCTCCACTTTCCCTGGTCTGTCACACCCTCCTGAGAGTGAGATATGGGGTCCTTTTTTTGCATGCATGCACCTAACTGCTGCAGCGTCCTGCATGGGAGACCACCACTCTTTCCCTGGATGTGCAGTGACAATGCAGTCTGGCACCAGAGGGATCTAAGACGCCACCTCTGACTGGGCCATTCTGACTACCCTTGAGCCAAGGACACAGTTCTGTTACTGGACCTTCAAAGCTCATTTTGACATCTGAGTTTAAGGCTCCTAACTATGAGTTCCTCTCAAATACAGCCTTCACCACTTGCAACTTTGACATTGTAGAAGCAACATTCCAAAACGGTGAATTTACACAGACACACAACCTGCTGTGATTTAAAAATTGGAATGGCATTCGCTCTCTACTTATTTTATGAAAAACTGATGTCCTGAAGACTTTTGATTCATGAATATTTTCTGGCACCTCTGTTAGTTTTGCGTCTCTGAAACAAAGTATCTGAAAAAAAAACTGAAGGTAGAAAACTCATTTTCGCTCTCGTTGCAGTAATTCCAGGATGAGCTCACCTGGCCCCATTCCCACGGCTCATGAGAGGCAGCACCTCATGGCGGAGAGCATGTGGGGGAACAGATGCTCCCCTCACGGCAGACAGACAGAGCAAGAGAGGAGGGGCCAGGACAAGACTCACGCTCCTGCAGCTGGGTCCCACTTCTGCGCTTCCATCACTCCCAACAGCCTATGAAATTATAAACTGTCAACGGACACATTAGCAGCTAAATGGGCTGCTGGGAGGCGGCTGGCGGGAGGAAGTGGGCCACAGGGGCCTGATCTTGAGGTGGGCAGCTTGCCCCTGTCTTTCCTGCTTCTGGTGAACCACTCTGCTCCATCACACACTTTCTACCCTGATATTCAGCCTCCCTCCGACTCCGGCAGCACAGAGCTCTCAGGGCTTCTTGTGGTGGAGACAGTCCCTGAGACACAATACAACACCAGCCAGGCCTGCTCTGCCTGGGGGCCTTGGGGTCGCCAGCCCCTCACAGGCTGTGGATGGCCAGAGTGAGTCCTCAATGGCCAGCCATGAATTTAACCAGGAACTTGGGCACCAAGCACCCAGCGTTCAACAGCACATGTACTTGTACTATTAATGTAATACCTCAACTCCAAGAGAAATGTGGCACAAAGTAAGGAGCACAGCCCAACAGGCAGCAGGGAAAATAAAGTCGACAGCTCTGCCTTCTGTCAAACAAAAGTGTATTAAGCTGGGTATGGTGGCACATGCCTGCAATCCCAGCACTTGGGAGGCTGAGGCAGGAAGATTGGTGCAAATTTGAGACCAGCCTGGGCTACAAAGTGAGCTCAAGGCCAGCCTGAACTGCATACTGAAACCCTGTCTCAAAAAAAAAAAAAAAAAAGCGTATTAAAAATACCATTGTATCTTTGGCAAATTTCCCCAAACACCTACTTTTGCTTGAGGGCCTGAGTCCGACTCTTTTGACGGTGTGAGGCTGTTGCAAAATCCACAAAAATTCCACAAACAGGTGCTCTGGAAGGAGAACCATTTGGATCTATTCAAAATAATAAAACTATTTTTAGATATATTTATGACGATGAAATACTTTGAGCAAAGAAAATCCACAGTAAAACCATTAGAAGCACATATAACAATCATGTTCAATAAGCTCTTTATTTGAAACTGATAACAATAAACATCTTTCATGGATATTTAAGAGACCAGTTCCTGCTGCCTCATCAAAAACCTTCAGACCAAGGGAAAAGCAGAGGAAAAATGTCAGAAGCTGTTAAGTGTTTTATAGTTCAGCATACTAATCTAGCTTTACTTTTTAAGCCTTGTGGTTAAGCAAACATTCCATTTCTTGAGTAGTGTGATGGTTACATGAGTACTTCATTAAAAATTTCTGTGTTATACTGTTGTTTTGTATACTTATAGTATGTGCTATATTTTATATCTAAAAATTTAAAATATAATTGAAATAATTATATTACTAAAATACACACACACACACACACACACAACAAAGTGACTTGATACCTAAAGCAGTCAAGCTATCTCAGTACTGAAAAAAGCATCCTGCCTGATCAATAGCAGCTATTAGTCACTAGGCAACCTTGTGTCATGTGATACTAGCTTTGCAAGGGTATAAATAAATGCCCCTACGAGGGGCTGGGGAGATAGCTCCGTGGCACAAGTGTCTGCCTGGCAACTACAAGGTCATGAGTTCGAACCCCAGTCCTGAAAAAAAAAAAAGAAAGAAAAATAAATGCCCCTACTATTGTTCTTGGGGTTCTTTGCCAATCAGGCATGAGCCACCACCTGATCCAGCTCTGTCTTCTTGTCTATATTTTCCTCATTCCTGCCACTATTTCTCCCTGGAATACACTAACACACCAATGAATCCTACATGGTAAAGCAGCACATGCCAGTGATCCCAGCACTTGGGAGGCTGAGGTGAGAGGACTGTAAATTTGAGGACAGCCTGGGCCATGAGGCAAGGCTAAGGTGAACCTGAGATACACTATGAGGCCTTGTCTGCTCAAGAAACTGAGGAATGTATGCTAGATGCAGCCCTCCGTGTCCATCCATCCTGCAAAATAAATGCATAAATATTACATTATACAGCAGCTCTCCTTTAACCATGGTTGTACTTCCTCAAGGCTTAGTTACACACAGTCAACTAGGGTCTGAAGATATTAAGTGGAAAATTCCAGAAATAAACAATTCATAAGTGGTCTACCTCATGCTATTCTGAGTAGCAGCATGGAAGTCCCACTGTCCCTCCCTCCTGCCAGTGTATCTATCCAGTGCTATGGATTAGTCACTCAGCAGCCACCTCAGTTATCAGATCCACCGCTGCAGTACCCAGGCCTCATGTTCAAGTGACCCTTCTTTTACTTAATAATGGCCCCAAAGCATTAGGGCGGTAATGCTGGCCATCCAATTGTGCCAAAGAGAAGCATACAGTGTGTCCTTTAAGTAAAAAGGCAACATTTCTTTTCTTTTCGAGACAGGATCTCATGACACAGTTCCAGCTGGCCTTGAGTTTTGTAGGCCAGACTGGTCTCGAACTTGCAACAATTCTCTTGTCTCAGTTTCCCAATGCTGGGATTAAAGGTGTGTGCCACCACACCTGGCTTCTGATAATTCTTGATTTAAGAAAAGCAAATAATTATATGCTTCTAAGTTCTAAGGTAATGAAGAATCATTTATCCCAAAAATCTGAAAAGAAAAATAAACTCATGCTACCTCTGCTGCTGTATACGACACGGCTGTGCTTAACGTACCCGTGCACAATGGGGCTCTAGTTTGTCGGCAGAAAACACAGACAACACATCCCAGCTACAGCAACAACGGCAAGGTGCTGTGCCAGAAAGCACTGAGCCTGGGCAGACACTTCAGCAAGGGATCACCTGAGCCGAGAGCACCTGCCCTTCCTGCAGGGAGGGGTGGTGAGAGACAGGGACAGGTCTGGACTGAAAAACACAAAAACTGCTGGGTAAGCCACCTCTGCAGATGAAGGCACTGCCACATTACCAGAGCTGAGGAAGTTGCTGAGGAGGGTCACCAGCCAACACAAGCATTCAACTGCACTGACACTGGGCTCTTCTGGGTAAAGACAGAAACCACCCGCTCGCGTCTGTCCAACAGTCAGAACGTGTGACCCCACAGATGGCAAAGGCGACAACACGCATTAAAGAGTAAATCACTACTGAATCAGTCACTCACTGTGCCACATGGGCTTCTGATGGCAAACTAATTCCATCACCTTTCTTATGCAAGGAGCCAGTCTTCAGTCTCCCCTCCTCCAAAGGACTGCTGTAGTTTGTACTTGTCCACATTATTTACTTATGTTAATGTATTGGGTTGTTGCAGAGTCTCACTACACAGCTCAGACTCATGGTGATCCTCTTGCTTTCAGCCTCCCCAGTGCTGAGATTACAGGCATGCTCCACTACGCTTGGACTCTGGCCAGCTGAGCCCACCCTGAGTGTGTGATGCCAGGGATCAAACAGCCGTCCTTGCGCTTGCCTAAGCTTGCCTCAGCAGGCACTCTAGGCCACTGAGCTACCTCACTGGCCCCATCCACATAATTTTATAATTAATTTAATTGTATCTGAATCTGTCTCTCATTCTTTGCGGATATGTATCTAAACTTATTGATGGCAGAATAAGCAATTGTACTATCTCACAGCTTCTCAACCTCCCAGGGCTCTTTATCACATACATCGTCTCGCATCCTAAGGTCACTGCTGCTGAGGGAGCCCAGAGGACACATCCATCTGGGCTGGGAGACCTGAGTTCAGGTCCCAGCACATGAGGACTGCCTCATGATGTGAGAGGTCACTTCTCCCCAGCACTTCTGTCTCCTGAGATCAGAACACCTGTCATGCAGACTACGAAGAGGTTCACAGCAGGCCACACTTTGGAAAAACAGAGTGCCAGCCACAAAGTGCCTTAGCAGACGTAGATTTCAGATTTAAAGATTACGAATCTGGTAGACACCTCTAAAGGCATAGGGTTAAGATTCCTAAAACAGAGGGGACACCTCTGTGCTGAAGGCCAGCACGCGGTCAACACTTACTCATCGACCATGTGGGCAACTTACCTCTAGAGATACGAGAATACTTTAAAACACCGCAGTATACCTGGTGCACTGCAAAATGCCATTTGTCAAGTGGTGAGTTATGCTGTTTATAACCAGGTGAACCCCAGGGTGCAGCAGGGCATTCACACAAATAGCACCATGACAGCTGGAGGCACCCAAGCAAGACACAGATAGTAACCACAGTCAGCCACGTGGTGGTAGGGATGAAACGGCAGCGGTAGGCAACATCCCTTGGCGCACTCTTCTAAGCCCTCTGTGTGCTTTAGCTTACTCAATGCTCACTAGCCAGCAAGGGACAGGGCCAGGGTTTGAAATTCCAGGATGAGGACTAAACGTTAGCTGTCACTTCCTCTATGCAGAGCCCCCATCCACCCACACCAGCTCAGCAACGAGGGCCAGGGCTGCTCAGCTGAGCAGCAGAGTCTCTGAGAGCAAACACTGCTACCGTCTTCTGCTGTGGGTGCAGAGCTGAGCCAGTGATTCAGACCTAGACAGCTAAGATGCTAAGCATCTGTGCAGGAATTAGGTAACAAAAGAGACCATTACAGATCTGCTGAGAAAAACAAACGCTTCAGGAATAAAATCTCACTCACTCCAGCAACTCCAGGGCCATGAGCTGTGGAGGAAAAGACACTAGCCATAGCTGGCACACAGGCCCCTAGACACTGGTTGATATGCAGTGAAGTCATGGGCGGGACCAATGCCTCCCAGTTCCTGCCAGGAAGCTTTTACTCATGAGTTCAAAGGGCACCTCAATATCTGCACTGACTACCAGTGTCACCACCTCTGAGCAGGCACAAAATACTATTTTCGTAACAATTCTTCCAGACTTTCACTTGTATTCTTATGCTTACTAGTTACTGATTATAATTAATTCATTGCTAATTACAAGGTGATTTAAGGTAGTCTAACACTAAATACTATTTGTAATGCTCTATTTTACTTTCAATGCTACTTTCAGTACAAATAGTTTACCATTAAGGGATCTTAAAACATTTCCTCCTACTTTTATAAGGTTATAAGTAACCTATCATGGCCCAATGTTAAGAATTTGAGAGGAAAACACTTGTAAATCCAGCAAGAAATCCTGGAGAGAGGCCCAGTGAGAGTCTGTTTCCTGAGCAGCCATGCCCGGCCCCGCTGGCCCCAGGCCTCCACCTGCTGGCCAGAGCCTCCCTGCTGGGCTTGGGCCAGCTGCCCTCACTGTGGCTGCTCTTGTGGGTGCTCAGAGTGAGCACTACCAGGCGCAGCAAGGGCGCGCGCTTGCAGGCAGAGAGCGCCGCTGCACTCTGGGGATGCCGATTGCGGCGCTCGCTGCCACCCACAGGCCCCACTGCTGCAACAAAAGGGACTGGACCTCTTTCACAGTGGAATCTTAGACACAGGATTTTGACCTCGAGTACCTCTCTGTCACAGGCAAGGAGCATGGCACCGTCGAGATGCACAAGGCCCTGAGCTGTCTGCCCACCTTGCTATAGTGGCTGCACCTACAGCAGACGTCACCAGGTTCACAGCGCACAGGGCCTGTGACCAGCCCCGCCACGTACCTGCCTGGGAGCCCTTGTCACTTCCCATCCGACTCTGCTTCTGAAATTGCTGTGAGGACAGCTCGCCGATCCTCTCATTTTCTGCATGGATCGCTTTTTGAATTTCCTGTATTTCCCTTTTTTGAGCTGGGGAAAGTTCTTCAGCTTTTTCTTTCGATTCAGACTCACTATTGCTCTCACCATCATCTCCATCACAAACTTCAAAATCGTCCTCATAGTCCTGCAAACGACAGGTTCCACACTTCTAAGACAAGTAAGTTAACTCACCTCACGCAGATGGAGTCACTGTAACGAGAATCACCGCAGTCGAATCACCACGAAATCCACATTACGGCTAAGGAAGATGGTCAAGTTCATGGACTTCAGTGCTACTGAATTACAAATCTATATGTATGGCTGCACTGGCTTCTATAAAATGCACCACAAAATAGACAAGAGACATTCTGAGCTGCTAACAGTAACATGGGCACTGTTACTGTGGAGCACGGAGGCGCAGTACATGCACAGTTACACACACACACACACAAATGCAAGAAAACTAAAAGTGAGTTAAATGATAAAATTAATCACATCGTTCCAATGAACTGATAGAAATATAGCAAGCTTCCAAAATGCAACAGTTGGATATAATCAGAACTTACCAGACAGTGTTGACAGTATTAGAAGGGGGCAAAGAGCAATTAAATTACATAAGCTGAATTTTCAGAGTAAATACATTTAAGATAAAAAATTTAGCTTTTATACTTGCTTCAAAATCATCTTCAAAAGTGACAGGGTATTCTTCAACCCCAGCATTCTCTAAATCAATGTCTTCCTTCTCAGCTTCCTAAAGGTAACAAAATAAAACATGACAAAAATAACTTGAATACTGCGAATATTTTCTGATACCCCCCTGATGTCACTGATTTTCAAATGTATTAATACAAATAATGTAATCTATCTTGGAAATTTTATTAAAAATAGTCTTCCAGGGGGTGGGGGGGTAGCTCCATGGCACAAGTGTCTGCCTGGCAAGTGTAAGGTCATGATTGGAACTCCAGTCCCGCAAAAAAAAAGAAGAAAGTTAAACTGTAAATAAACAACACATTTTGAGGAGAGATCTGTCTTCAACCAAATGCAAACATTATTAAATATATAGGTATGCTGAACATCCTATGGCACCACGCTAATATATACAAATTTTATCTTTTTCTAAGTCACATAAAAATAAATTTAGAAAAAATTTTAAGTAAATAAATTTAGAAATATTTATCCAAAAACAAGCTTAAGTATACAAAAAGAAAAAAAAGGAAACAAACAAAAGACCTTTCTGAAGTTAATGGTGTGACCAAGGAAAAATGATTAATAAACATAACCCTTTGAAGAAAACTTTTTAATACTAAGGGAGAAAAAATGCTACAGAAATGAAGTCAAATGTGTGGCCACTCCTCACCATGAAAAGCCCATCCTCATCTTTCTACCTGCTGCCAGTGGTGCTCCACCTTCCCACAACCCCACTCTCCAGGGTACTCCCACTCTTCCCATGCACCCCACCTGACCATGGCATCGGCATCCCTGTGGGTCCCCTCCCCTTGCTCTCCACCTGGATGGTCAACCTCTATGCAGCACTCGCTGTCCCTACTGTGTCCCCTCTTGACTCACTGAGTAAAGAGGAAAGGTATTTCACCAACGCCACACTCATACTCACAACAAGGGAATTCTGCCACCTACAATGGACAGTCAGACAACACAATACACAGGTTCTCAGAGCCAAACTACTCTCCATTACCTAGATATCAAAGGCAGGTGATGGAACACACCACATATGTCTACAGAGCACAGCGGCAGAGGGGGCGGCACACCATGCACAGGTCCACTGATAGGCAGGTGCCTCCAATACAGTTGTTCTGGTGCCCGAGCAATGATAGGAATGGGGTACAAATGAGGCAAGACAAAAACTGTAGGCCTGGTGGAGAAGCGATGAGCACTGGTGATCAGGAAAGCAATGAGGACCTGGGGTTAGTGTAAAAAGAAAAATAGGATCCAAGTTCTAAACACTGAGCAGATATCTTTATTATCAAGCAATAAATAGATATACAGAAGAGACAGAGAACCTAGGGAAGGGTGGGGAAAGGATTTGCCAGTGTGGTTCAGGTACAGAGAGTGTGAAGAGGATGAGAACAACCAGGAGAAGGCAGAGGTAATATTACACTGGAATATTCATTTCTGACTTTCCAGACACAAACATGTTCCACTATACTCGTACATGCCATCAGACTGAGGGATTAATAAGGTGTCTCAGTGCCTATGACAGCTGGAGTTTTAATATTAGTACATCAATAAGCCAAGCTTCCTATGGGGGGAAA
Source organism: Capromys pilorides (assembly GCA_004027915.1). Classification (NCBI taxonomy): domain Eukaryota; kingdom Metazoa; phylum Chordata; class Mammalia; order Rodentia; family Capromyidae; genus Capromys; species Capromys pilorides. The sequence goes on from PVKN010015207.1 coordinate 12,267, forward strand.
AAAAACAACTATATTATTAGCATCTGAAAGGAAAGACACCACTACAGATCCTATAGACATAAAAAGGATGGCCAGGGAATATTATGAACTATCTGCCTACAAATTTAATAACCTAAGCAAGTGGACTGGACCAATTTTTTGAAAGAAACAAGCTTTCAGAGTTCATATCACAGTAAAAAATCTGAATAGGTCTACATTTATGGAAAAAGTGACTCAACACTCAAAAACCTTATAGGGGGCCAGCCAAATAGTTCAGCAGATTAAAGTACCTGCAAGCAGGCACAGGGGCCAGGGATTCAATTCCCAGGACTACCGTGCCAGCCCCACCCCTGGGGCACAATGAGATGGCAATTGACACTGGGCATGGTAGCATGGCCCTGTAATCCCAGCTCTCAGAAGGCTGTAAATAGGTGGACCACTACAAGTCCAATCCAGTAGTGAGACCCTGAACACCCACAGACCCTTCCCCCACACCAAAAAAAAAAAAAAAAAATCTGGTAGAATAAAGGCATCATTCAGCTGGTACTGGAAGGTCCCAGCACTATGACTCCCACCAAATGTTTGGGAAGAGATTATACAACTCCCTACAATCTCTGTCAGAAGATAGAAGCAGAGGGAATGCTTCCTATTTCATTCAATGAGGACAGCAACAGTCTGACCTCAAAATTGGACCAAGATATTATAAGGATAGAAAAGCACAGACCTATAGGTCTCATGAATATAGAAGCAAAACTCATTTTAAAAAAAGACTATTCCAAATAGAAGCCAACAATGTGTGAGAAGAACTATACACCATGACCAGACGTGATTTATCCCAGGAGAGAAAGTTTGGTTCAACATTCAAAAATCAATATCCCTCACTCGAGTTCCTGAGTCCTGGCCAACCATCCTTACCCTAAAGACTGCCAGGGAGACCTTTCAGGCCTAGCCCCACCTCCACCACCACTGTCACCAGAATTTGTCTGAGTTCCAGTCACTGGTCCTCACCTTGAAGACTGCCGGGTGGACCTGGTAGGCTTAGTCCTATCCCACCCCCCTCACCATAGCTGGAATTCTTCTGAGTCCTGGTCATCCATGCTCATCCGGAAAACTAGGGGGACCAAATAGGACTATCACGCCCCATCCCCCTTGCCAGAGCTTGGCTGAGGTCCACCTATCCACCCTCACCTGGAGAACTACTGAGAGCAACTGATGAGCCTTGCCCTGACTCCCTCACCCTTGCCAGAACTCAGCTGAACTCCTCATCATTGCCCAGGAAGATTGTGCAAGGACCTCAAACCAAGACTGCCACAGAGACCTACGAGAGCCTTCGTGAGACCTACCCTGTGCCAATTCACCATCAAGAGAGCTTTGCATGGGCTGGCCAGATAGCTCAGCAGATTAAAGTGCCTGCTTAGGCAGATGTAGGGGTCGGAGGTTCAATCCCAGGCCTAACATGCCGGCCTTGCCCTGGGGGCGTACTGAGCCAGCAATTGAGACTGGGCCTGGTGGCGTGCACCTGTAATCCCAGCACTTGGGAAGCTGAAAACAGGAGGATCACTACAAGTCCAATCTGTGTAGTGAGACCCTGTAGACCCTGCACTAAATATGAGAGAGAGAGAGAGACAGAGACAGAGAGAGAGAAAGAGAGAGAGGGAGAGAGAGGGAGCGAGGGAGAGAGAGACTTGCAGAACTTCGACTTGCACCCATTATCAATGAATCCTTCCTGAGCCGAGGCTTGCCCCATACACACACACTGAGATTGAAGTCACAATGAACTCTACACAGCAGGAGTTTTGGTGAGCCTAACCTGTCCACCCACTCTCCTGAAAGTCCTCATGCCCCTACCATTGCTGCTGAGTCAGGAAGAACATTGGGAGCTTCAAAAATGACAAAAGGAAGGACCAAAAGGCAATCTCAGACCTCTAGCCCACTCAAAACCAATCCAAGAGACAAGGTCATAGAAGAACTTGAAGTCACACAACTGAAATTTCTGAGAGGAGAGCAGCTGAAGTAAGAAACAGCTCCATCAGGCTATGGAGGAAATCATACCAGAAATAACCTCAGGAAAAAGGAAATAACAATAATGGTGAAAGAATTGCTAAATACATCTAAGGAAGACAGAAAGAAAAAAATAAGGGAATAAAAAAATGATGGAAACATTGAATGAACAATACAGTAAAGAACTAGAAGGGGCTGGGGAGATAGTTCCATGGCACAAGTTCTTGCCTGGCAAGTGCAAGCTCATGAGTTCAAACCCCGGCTCCCCCCTACCAAAAAAGAACTAGAATGGACTGTACCCCAGAACACTCTCCAGCCAGACCACAGGGCCAGTGTGAGTATGGGAATTTCCACCTGCTCGCCACACCCCAGAAGCCCCTCCAGCCAGATCCTAGGCCTGGCATGAGTGTGTGTGTGTACTTCTGCACACTCACGGGACACACCTCCTCCCTCAGACACGCCTCCTGTGGAACCCTGCAGCAGAACTCGCTGCAGAGGCTGGGAGCCAGAACCACCCAGCTAATCCACAAACTCAACATCTAGCCAGAATGGCGCAGTGGGTTCACTTCCACAGCCTGCAGCAGGAAGAAGCTGAGCACAGTAGCCAGACCCAGCCAGGCACATCGGAACGAGTTCACATTTGGCAGATCCAGATGTGGTAAGCTGAGACACTTTGCTAGTCCCAGATCTATGAGAGCAACCTCTTTCTCTGTTGTGGGGGTGGGGTGGGGGGGGAAACAGGTAACCAGGGTGAACGAGTCTACCTGGAAGACCCCAAGTACATAAAGGGGAGGTTATCAGACAGAATTTAGGGGAACTAATTTAAATACAATTCCCAATTTAATGTTTGTTCTTATGGTCTAAAACACAAACCTATTAGCTATAAAAGTTTGTCAACTGCTAAATATCACTACACATTATTAGTGTTCCTAACTGTAGTTGTGTAAATACAAAACTGTAACTGACTTAACCACATAATAGCTCTTGGGTAAGAATTTCAGTAGGTTCTAACTGAACCTACTGAACCTAAAGTAATAACTGCACCAAAGCTCTATACCAAAGGTCAGAGGATATTGCTATACAAAATGACAAAGAGATGGGGCAAAATGCAGTCTCAGGCCCCAAGCCCACCCATAGCAAATTCAGGAGACACTAGCATAGAAGAAATTGGAAATCACATACCTAAAATCTCTTAATAAAAGCATCTGAAGTAAAGAAACAACTGCAGAAAAAGTATAGAGGAAATTAGATCAAAAATATTCTCTAAAGTTAAAAAAAGAAATGATAACCATAATGAAAGAAGTACTAAGTGCTTCTAAAGAAGACACTGATAAAAAATTAGAGATCAGAAAAATTATGGAATCCTGAACTGAGCAATATAGGAAAGAAATAGAATGCAGGAAGCAGATTTAAAGAGATATATATAAAATTGAAATCTCAATCACAAGCTGGCAAAACTATTTGAATGAAAGTGAAGATAGAATCTCAGATCTTGAAGACACCATTGCAGCTAGTGAAAAGGTGAGAAAAGATCTCTTAAAAACAACTAAGATGCAGGAAAAAAATAATTCAGCATCTGAAAGACAATGCAAAGATGAACAACATGAGACTAAACAGGCATCAATGAGAAAGCATGAGTCAATACAAATAATATTAAAAGAATATGGGTAGAAGTATTAGCAGAAAACTTGCCAAATACAGGGAAACAATCTGACATTCAGGTAACTGAAGCATATAGAACTCCAAATAACATCAACCCAATTAAAAACACGCCCAGACATATAATAGTCAAGATCCCAGAAATCCAGCCCAAGAACAATATACTAAAAGGTGCCAGAGGAAAGAAACAGATCATAAAGTAAAGCCTGTGGTAGTTGATACATTGTGTCAACTGGAGGAAGCTTGGCTGGATCCTGTTCTAGGCTATAGAGGCCCCATCCTGCAGGATGCAGAAGGCCTGCCCTGGGACATAATTGGTTCCCGCCTGGGGTGTGATTGGTTCCACCCTAGGGCCAGACAGGCCACCCCAGAGTAACTCAGCACAAAAAGCATATAAAAGGAAGTTGAGGAAGACTTTGGGTGGCCCTGCCCTTCCTGCTTCGTTGACAGCCCTGCCCTGTCCCACTTGCTTGGAGAAATCCTGGTCTTTGGAGGAGCTTGATTTTCGCAGCCATGCCACTTTGGAAGAGCTCCAATCTTCACGGTGCTGGCACAGAATTTGGAAGACAGAGGCTTGGTGGATGCCACAGCTGTTGCTCCTCCTCTGCTCTTCATTGGCTTCTGCCACCATGAAGTGCTGTCATTTGCTTTAGAGCCAGCAGGGTATGAACTGAGACCTCCACAAACTTTGAACTAAATAAACCTTTCCTTCCTTCATTTTGAGTGTCAGGTATTTGTCCCAGCAACAAGTAAAAAGTAATTAAGACAAAGCCCATTAGAATAATGGCAGAGGTGGAGAGATAGCTCAGTAGAATAAGCACCTGCCTGGCAAGTGCAGGGTCTGAGTTCAATACCCAGTATCACACACACATACAAAAGAACAGAATAATGGTAGATGTCTCTTCACAAACCATCGAGTCAAGAAGAGCATGAAGCAGAGCACTTCAAGTCCTCCATGAAAACAAACTCGAGCTCAGACTGCTATACTCCACAAAACTCTCTTTCAAGTTTGATGGAGAATTGAAATATTTCCATGACAAAGAATTAAAGAATTTCATGATGACAAAGTCAATCCTACACAGACTACTAAAAGATTTTCTAGAGAGAGACCAAAATGACTAAACTCTACAAATGAGAACAGAAAGAACCCACCAAGTAGGGCAAACAATTAAACACAGGATAAACAGAGGTAAGCAACAGCAGGTAAATAACATGTCAATTATAAGTCAATCCATCTCAATTATAACCATCAATATAAATGGACTCAATTCACTAATTAAAAGAAATAGACTGGCGGGGCCGGCAAGATGATTCAGTGGTCTAAAGCGCCTGCTTAGGAAAGCTCGGGCAACTGCAGGGACTGCAGTTCGATCCCTGGCACCACATGCTGCGCCAGCTCCACCACCAGGGCAGGCTGAGCCAGCCATAAAGTAAATAAATAAAGAAACAAACAAACAAAGAAATAAATAAAATATTAAAAAAAAAAAAAAGAAATAGACTGGCAGTGTAGATTAGGAAGAAAAATCCAACAATATGCTGTATATAAGAGACACACTTAACTTATAAAGAAAGTAAAATGATGGAAAACAATATTACATGCCCCATCACCTCAGAAAAAAGCAGGGGTAGCAATCCTGTTCACACAGTCTCAAATTCAAACCAAGAATGATGAAATGAAATAAAGAAGGCCATTACATAATGGTTAGGGAAAAATTTAAGACAAAGAGGTAACACTCATAAATATATTTGCACCCATTGCGGAAGCACCCAGCTATATAAGACAAATCTTAATGGACATGAAAAATCTACTATCCAATACCACAATCTTAAGAAGAGACCTTAACACCCTTTAATCCCAAAAACAAAGGTCAAGCAGACAAAAAATTAGCAAAGAATTAGCAGAGCTAAACCAGAACTTGGCATGAATGAACTTGGTGGACACACACAATTCTCCACCCAACCACACCGGAATGCACATTTTTTAGCGGCACGTGGAACATTTTCTAAAATAGAGCACACACTAATCCATAGGTCATTGTTAAGCATATGCAGGAAAACAGAAATTATCCCATGCATATTATCTGACAACAATGCAATGAAGCTGGAAATAAATGACAAAAAATACCACAAAAACCCCACGAATACATGGAAATTAAACAACATCCTCCTCAGGAACCAATGGGTTACAGATGAAATTAAACAAGAAATCAAACAATATCTACAATTCCATGAAAATTCAAGCACAACTTATCGGAATTTATGGGATGCAATGAAAGCAGATCTTAGAGGGAAATTCACAGCTGTGGACTCACACATTAGGAAAATAGAATGGGAACAAATAAATACCTTAATGCTGCATCTCAAACGTCTAGAAAACGAAGAGCAAACCAAACCAAAAGCCCAAAGACAGGAGAAAATTATAAAGATTTGAGCAGAAATTAATGCAATCGAGACAAAGAAAATAGTAAAAAGAATTAACAAATCAAAAAGTTGATTTTTTGGAAGATTAAATAAAATTAATAAGCCCCTAGCTAACCTCATCAAAAGAGGAAAGAAAAAGCTCAAATTCAAGGAATAAAGAATGAAAAGCATGAAATTAACACAGACTCAGTGGAAATTCAGAGGATCACCAATAGTTACTTTGAGAATCTTTACTCTCACAGAATTGAAGACACAGAAGAAATGGACAGATTCCTAGAAAGGTACAAATTACCAAAACTAAATCAAGAAGATA
>PVKN010015208.1:0-17563 GCA_004027915.1 Capromys pilorides
TTCGGTTTTTCCTCTCTCGCAATTTTTTTCTTCTCTGCTCTGCAGAATTAGAACTTTTGAGTGCAGCTTCCTAAACTGAGGAGTGGCAATGAGCTCTGCAGAGCGCTTGGGTCCTGCTCGCCTTTTGAGTCCGCTTACTGAAGTAACATGCACTTCTCGCTCCCCTCGCCTCCTGCGTCTCCCGAGGCGCGTGGGAAATGCACCCCACAGGTGAGGACCGGGAAGGAAGCCATCTGCCCTGCCCGCCCGGTCGCGCCCGACCCGAGGCGAAAATGGAAATCAGATCCTGGCTGCCCTCGCTCTCCGCGTTCCGTGCCCCGCGCCCTAGAGGCGCCTGGAGCTGCAGGAAGGGCTCTGGGGGACCGGGTCGAGGTCGGGGGTGCAAGGGGCCGGGCTGGAGCCGGGGACTGCAGGGAGCCGGGTCGGAGCCGTGCATACAGGGGCACCGGAAGCGCAGCCTTCCCGAGGAGGAGGGAAACACGAGACCCCGGCTCTGCTCCGGACCCCCGCGCCCCCGCCGTCCGCAGGACTGGAAGGAGCTCGGGCGGCGCCTGCGGGCCCGGAGGCCGGGTGAGCTGGGCCCGCAGGCTGCACAGCCCCGCCTAAAGGTCAGGGCTGACTCTGGTTTCCCGGATTTTGAGCTCCGAGGCGACCTGGACCGCAGAGTGTGGCTGCGGTCATTGTTCTGGAGGGAAGCGTTTGCCCGAGCAGGAAGGCACCGCACCAGATGGCGGAGTCAGCTTCGGTCGAATTCCAGCCAGGCCTGTTTACAGCTCTGTGAGCTCCCAGGGGAAGACAAAACCAAACGCTGCATAGACGAATTAGATGAAAACGTCCGAGCACATAAAATGCGAGGGAAAAACTTAAAACAGTCAATAAAGGAGTATCTGGGATGCGGCACTAGATAAGCAAAATACAATGGATGCGAAGCCAGCAGCGAGGGGAGAACATAGACTTTGTGTGCTCTGTGTGGAGTTTCCGATTCCTCTTAAACATTGCAGTGCTAGAAGAAATAAACCCTGATTTCAATGATTCTCCAACTAGGTGAAATAAAATCTTGTTTTCCCCTCCGCCCCCTGCACGTGTTGGCTGTCTCCTCGTCTAACCTTTTCACAACTGTTCTTTAATCCGTATTTTGTCCTTATCAAAACCCAAAATAAATTCTGCCTACTTCAAGAAGCCTTTTGGAGGCGTCTGTCCATTTTTCTAGTTGTTCTCGCAGAACACTGGCCGTTTTTTACAGATAATTTATGAGGACCTGCCAATTTATTACTTGCAAATTTTTCTTTTATTATTCCATCTGTGTTGCTCAGGCTTTCCAAAGAGCATATGCAATTTTTGAAAGAAGGGAATCCATCTTCTACTTCTTCTGAAACAGACATTTGAAAAATCACTGTTGAGCAGGTTTGCTCCCAGCATTTGGGAGGCTGTGAGTTCAAGGCCAGCCTGAACTGTATAGCACAAGGCTGTTTCAAGAAACAAACTACTGCCACTACTGTTACTTGTAATGATAATAACCACAATGGGGTGGGCAAGATAGCTCAGTGGTCTAAAGCGCCTGCTTAGGCGCACTTAGGCGCGCGCAGGGACCTCACTTCCATACCCAGCACCACACGCCACACCAGCCCCCACCCCAGAGCAGGCTGAGCCGGCCACACACACACACACACACACACACACACACACACAGTATCAATTCTGAGCCCCACAGCTGCTTAGGAAGCATAGCCTGGGCCACGCATGAACAATCAACCTTGGACTATGTCACGGTCCCCTGGCCACTGGCAGGTTCACTTCCTGACAAGGACTCCTGTGGTTGCAAGAAAAGAGCTTGCTAGGTACGCTGACTGTGAAACCGTTAGTACAGAACTGTGCTACCAAAATGTAAATTGGACCTATTGCCTCCCCATCCTCCGTTGCAACATTGTTCCAGTAATTGTGCTGAAGAGCAGGTGGGAACATGCCAAGAAGGGAACACAGGCGGCTCTGTGAACCCGCGTCTCGGCCTGTCTCCTGCCACAGCGACAGTTGGGTACGGCCGCTGCCTTCCAGAAACAGAAGGTTGTCACGATGTGAAGTCCAGTGAGGAGCTTTGGACATGACGTGAGAGGACACCCCACGCGTGGCCTCTACCTGAGGTGCTCTGCACACCCAGCCCTTCCTTTGAGTTACACCGTTGGAAAGCATATCCTACCTGTCCCCAACAAGTCATCAAAAGCTTCCTCTTGTGACCCGCAGCAACACGAGGGCCATGAGTCTCCAACTGGCACGCAGCAGAATCTCCTGGAGGAAAGGCAGACATACAGAGGGCAGGGTCCTATGCAGAGTTTCTGAATGGTGGACCGGGGTAGGTCTGAGAGTTTGCCTTTCTCATAAGTTCCAGCTGATCATAACACTGCTATCCAAAGAACACTTTGAGAATCATCCTTCTTTTTATGTGTTTAGTACAGGGTCTACAGGGTCTCACTACACAGATCAGACTCATAGTGATCCTCCTGTTTTCAGCCTCCCAAGCGCTGGGATTATAGGCATGAACCACCATGCCCAGTCTCATTAGCTGTCTCAGTGTGTCCGTGCGTCTGCCTATATAGGCACTTTTTTTTTTTTTTTTGGTCTTTTTGAGAGAGGGTTTTGTTATGCAGTTCAGGCTGGCCTTGAGCTCACTTTTTGTAGCCCAAGCTGGTCTCGAACTTGCACCAATCCTCCTGCCTCAGCCTCCCAAGTGCTGGGATTACAGGCATGCGCCACCCCACCCGGCTTAAACAGGCACTTTAAACAGCTGAGCTATCTGGTCAGAATGAGAATCATCCTTCTGAACTAGATATTAAGCTTGATTTACTCTTACTGAGCTCTTCTCATGCTATAAAGATTTTATGATTTTGACTTCCTTTTAGCTTTTCTTACAGAGAAATTGGAAATAAAATTCTTTTTCAAAAAATTTATTATTTATTTATCACAGGGTCTTGCTATGCAGTTCAGACTCGCAGTGATCCTCCTGTTTCAGATTCTGCAGTGCTTGGATTACAGGTGTGTGCTACCGTGCGCAGGGTTGTGGCCAGCTCGGTGCTTGCACGGCATGCAGTACCGGGGATCAAACCCAGGTTCTTGTGCTTGCCAGGCAGGTGCTTAGACCACAGAACTATCTCCCCAGCCTTGGAAACAAAATTCTTAATAAAGCAAACTAATAGCTAAATGATATGCGGGGGAAAGAATAGGTCTAGATACCTCTCTTCATCCTTTAAGGGCCTTGTTAATAGCCCCTGGCATTACAGTCAGCCAGGCTGCCAGCCTTAAAGCGCTTTCCAAGGGGGTCATAGCACCATTCTATCCTCACTGCACCAAAAACTACAATTTCAAAAAAGGCATGGGGGAGCCCACACCACCCCCATCAGCTGCTGGCCCTCTATGCCACAAAGAGAACAAGAGAAAACTCCAGGAGATAAAACCATGTACCCAAAAGCCAGCCAATGACTGTTAACTATTTCTCTTCCCAGTATAATGTTCTTATTTGTTCCATTCTCCTTCTCAGGGTGTGTGCGTGTGTGTGTGTGTGTGTGTGTGTGTGTGTGTGTGCAGTACTTTTGATACTTTTAATACATTTAAAACATGAAGTGCTTATATAAACATTTCTGGTAATTAAAGATAGTTTAATTATTGGTTTATGTCATGCCTTACCATCATCCAAAACTATCCAAACAGTCCAAAGGACACAGGGTTTTGGAAAGGGGTGTGTTGCGCACCTATTCAAGAAAACCCCACACCATCGGTGTTCCCTATGTCTATTGTCAACTGAGCACCCTTTCTGCCATCTTACTCTAGAAGACATCTACATGCTCTGCTGTGCTCATCTTATATCTTTAAAAATCTTGTCAATCCTTTCCCCAAGTTTCCCTCTGCCTCCCTCCTTCCCTCCCTCCCTCCCTCCTTCCTTCCTTCTCCCTCTCCTTGCTTCTTTCCTTCCTTCCTTCCTTCTTTCCTTCCTTCCTTCCTTCCTTCCTTCCTTCCTACTGTGCTGGGGATGAAACCTTTGCCTGTGCTTGGACAACGCTTACACCCTTGGCCCCTCCACACAGATAATCCTATCATTAACTATTGGCTTCCAACCTGAGTTACAGTGTAAACAGTGAACAATTAGCAGTAACTAAGGCCAAATGAGAAAACTGGCTTAAAATGATCCCTCAAAGACTAGAAATCCCGCAAAACAACCAAAAAGAAACAGCAACCTGGCCAGTCCCAGAGTCACCTGTTATTTGTTAACCTGAATCCGGCTCTTCCATGTTTACATAAGAATATCACACATCTGCCAACAGCTTTATTGACTACGAAATCCAGCAACGTTTTAAAAATCTGAAATCCCTGCCTCACCAGTTTTGAAGACTAAATCTTAGTCATAGTGTTAGAAATGGCTATGGAAAGATTTCTGGGGCCAAAGGGAGATATTTCAAAAGAAATTAGCCAACATAAGGGACCGGAATCTTACTATGGATGCTTCTACCACTCATAGAGTTTTCCTAGCAATAGATTTAGTACTTCCATGTCATCAGGCCTCTAATTAGTCCCATTGGGGAACCCTGCTCTCCTAACCTTCTTGCTAACCCAAGAACATTCATCACTCAGTGTGGTTCCTCACCAGGTCCTTTCTACCTGAGACTCTGAACCTCAAGATGATCTTCAGTTGTGTGACCTTCCTATTGCTGGCTAAGAACTCTGGCTAGGGGCTGATGAGATAGCTCAGTGGGCTAAACGTCTGCTTTGGCAAATGCAGGGACCCAGGTTTGATTCCCCACTCCACATGCTGCCTGGCCCTGCCCTTGCGCATGCTGAGCCACTGAGACTGGGTATGGTGGCTCACACCTATAATCCCAGTGCTGAGGAGGCTGAAAACAGGAGGATCTCGATGAGTGGGAGCTGCATAGTGAGACCCTGTACCAGATACATTAAAAAGAAAAGAAAAGAACAGAACTCTGGCTAATCTCCTTCCAATCCTTGTCTCTTTTTCCATCGCAAAGAACTGCATCATGCTAACACAGCTCAGGCCCAAAGAGTTAGATCCACTGAATGGTAACAGCTTTTATAACTGATTACTGCAGTTGAGTTAGTAAGTAGAATTTCCTCATTATAAACCTCAAAATGTTGCTTCTTTCTTTTGGTATATCTCATCACATATCTCAGGCACAAAATATTAACCAGTAGAATGCAGCATTATGAGGAGGTAAATGCCAATATTTTATTCTTCCTTTTTTTGTTTTGTTATTTTCATTCTGAAACTTATCCCTTAGCAATTGTTTTCCTTACTAAAAAATTGGTTCCATTTAAAAAAAATTATGTCTTTTACGCAGAGCCTCACTGTGCAGCTCGTACTCATAGCCTCCTGTTTCAGCCTCACCAGTGCTGGGATAACAGGCGTGCACCACCATGGCCAGTCTTGGTGGCTGGCTCAGCGTGCCCAGGGCTGGCCCAGCATGGCATGTGGTACTGGGGATCAAACCTGGGTCCTTGCACTTGCCTAGGCGGGTGCTTAGTCCACTGGGTTATCTCCACGTCTCAAAACTTTTCTCCTTTTAATGTGGTTATTTATTAATTTGAAAGAGAAAGAGTTGGAATTCAGTCAGCACCAGAGAGTTATGCTCTGAATTTGGTAGCTTACTTAATGGTTGCAAATATTTACATAGCATTTAATATGATTGATTGTAAATCAAGCCCTAAATTTTATGTTTAATTATCACTGTAACCGTTTTTACATAATACCATGATTATCACCATTATGCAAGTGAGGAAACTAAGCCACAGAATAAATAATTTTTGCAAGATCCCATGATTTGGGGCTGGGGAGATAGCTCCGTGCAACAAGTGCCTGCCTGGCAAGTGCAAGGTCGTGAGTTTGAAAGAAAGAAAGACAAAGATCCCATGATTTAGTAAGAGAATATGAGTTAGAATTCAGTCAGCAAAACCTACGGTTTAAATCTAGACAATCCAGGCATCTGCATGAAAACCTATTCCTGTGACAGTGGCAGTGACCTGGGCTATTTGGAACAGTTTGGTTCTGGAAAAAAAAAAAAAAAGATAGATAGATAGATAGATAGATAGATAGATAGATAGATGGATGGATGATAGATATTTGTATCAAGATAGTTTGCATGCCATGAAGTTCTGAAGTTCACTGTTTTTTTAAAGTATAAAATGCAGTGGTCCTTCGCTGTCTCACGTATTTAGGGAGCTGTCACCGCAACTGATTTCAGAGCTTTTTCATCACCCTGAAGAAGAGTTCTAGGAGCAGTTAATGCTTATATTCTTTTTCTTCTCCTTTTTAATTTCTTATAAATTTTAAAAGCAATTTTGCATGCTTATATCTGCTAAACAACTAATTTGAAGACAACATTATGCAATATAACAACCATTTTTATTTTGTTTAGTGAAATTCTGCATCGTTTCTTATGTTTTTTTAATTTAAATTCAATTAAAAGAATGAAAGCAAAAGAAAAAAAAAGAAAGAAAGAAAAGTCCTGTGCTGCCTCTAGTCACTCAGCATGTCCTTTGATGACCTCCAGCCCTCGGTAGCCCAGTCACCTCTTGTCCAGTCACCTCCCCATCACCTCAGCCCTAGAGAAACCGGTCTGCTTTAAGCAAAGTGCAACAATGGAAAAGCAAGACCAGCTGCTTTTGGAGAGGAGGTGGCATGAAATTTCTGAAGGTTTCAACAAACATTGTTATCCTGGAAAAGGAAAACTTCATCCGCTCATTCTCGGACTGCTTGCCTCTGACCTCCTGAGTACCACAGTTTTGAGCTGCGGAGATAACACAGGCACAGGATCTAAACCATCACAAAACCGAAACTCTAGTACACTTTCTCTACAGCATGGGAAGAAGAGGTGTGAAGGTTGGCCCTGTCTTAGCTTAGTCCTTACGTTACAGCAACGTTTATACGAGATCAGAAGGATATGCTAGTATAGTGCTTGTTAAAACCTTGAGCTGGGTTCCTTAAAAAATAAGTTACATTGGGCTGGTCAGATAGCTCAGCAGATTAAAGCACCTGCTTAGGCAGATACAGGAACCCGGGTTCGGTGTGCTGCCCCCTTCCCCACACACACCCGTGCGCTGAGATGGGGATTGAGATTGGGCGCAGAGGTGTGCTTCTGTAATCCCAGCTCTAGGGACGCTTAAACCAGGAGGATCACTATGAGTCTGATCTGTGTAAGAGAGACCCTGTAGACTCTGTACTAAACACACACACACACACACATACACAAAAGTAAGTTATATAAATAAAGAGAACACCTTCCTTCTCTTTTCAAGGGATTTTGATGACACTGTCCTCCAATCCAGGCCAAGTATATGACGGTTTTTTTCAGACAGATTCTAAACACAGCATGAAAGCAGAGGGGCTTGAAAGGCGAGGTCTTGAAAGAGCGGGTAGGTTGGAAGCAACTGATCTGGCATGTTAATGGTGTGTAGAACCTGCTTTTGAAAAACTGCTTCTATTTCACTGACGTGTTTCAAAGTTGGTGCATGTTCAGCTGTATTTCATTAAATATGTACATTTTTAAAAATGTATCTAGTACAGGGTCTATAAGTTCTCACTACATAGATCGGACTGATAGTGATTCTCTTGTTTCTCAGCCTCACAAGTGCTGGGATTACAGCCTTGCACCGCCGCACCCAGTCTCAATCACAGTCTCAGAGTGCCCCAGGGGAAGGACTAGCACGGAAAATATGTACATTTGAAATACTTATTTGTGCTGTAGGTGCCCATACTTGATACTTTATTTCACCAGATTATGGGCCCACAGTATGGTTTGATTTTTGCTTCTTCTCCCACGTTGTCCATGGGCATGCTTTTCATGGAAAATTGTGTTTCTTCTTTGAGGCATACAAATTCTAACGGGAAGCACCCGTAATACTACAATTGCTAGGTTTGTGTGGGCCCCTAGGAGTTCTCCATCGCTGGGAGATTCACAATTCACAATTCAGTGAGTGCAGCTTAGAGATAAAAATATCATGTGTGGTGAAAGTTAGGCAGGGAGCTCCACAGAGTTTTGCATCTGCTACACATTTTGTAATAAGGCCTGTTTTCTTCAGAAGAATGTATGTGGAGCCAAAAACACACTGAGACTTTCCCTAGCCAATTTAAAGAGAACCAAACAGAAATCCATAAAATTCTAATACTCAATTCATACTAAGACTACGCTAAAGGCAATTAAATAACTACACAGAAAAAAGTTTAATCACATTTAGAAAGGAAAAATATTACACAAATCAGTACTCAATAATTTTTGCTATCTCATTGAACCTCATAATCAATGAGATATGAACAGGAAACATGGTGAAGGTTTAAAAAGGTTTTTTTTTTTTTTTGTATCAGGAATTGACCTTATGATTCAACCCAGCAAGCAGGCCCAGGCCCAGCGCATGTGTGAGACCTCCCTGGGCCCACTGGAAACTCACTCAACCCAGCAACCAGGGCGAGCATGCCCAGTGTGGAAAACTGCTACAGAACTCCCAGCAGAGAGACTAGAGATAAGACACACCCAGCTGACCCAGGAGCAGAACATCTTGCGAGCACATTTTGCTCCTTCTCTTTGTCGTTTTGTATTAGAGCTTTGGTAGAGTTCTTACTTTAGCACCAGGTCCAGATCTACCAAGTTCAAAGCCGTCCAGGTGGCTGTGGCTTGGGTCTGGCTGCTGAGCTCCACTTCTTCCTGTCGCAGCCCTTGGAGGCAAACCTGCTGTGCCACTCTGGCAAGATGTTGGGAAAGGTGTATAAGAGCGTGGGAAGGGTTTATAAAACCTTAAAATATAAATACTAAAATAAACATAACATGACTACTTTGTTGCTTTTCACTTATCACGGGGACGTCTGAAAGATGACCTCTGCAATCAGGGAGGGCCCCCGATCTCCATTTGTTGGTTCTGGTTGCCCTTGTTGGTAGGGGATTCCAAGAAGCAGAGTTAGTTCGGCCCTTTTGTTCACATGGCCCTTTCAGTCACATCACTATGCTGGATGAAGAGAAGTGAAAATAAAAATGTATGCATTCTACAAGTATCTTCAAGTATCTCTTACACATTGATCCAGGCCCTGTGTTCATAGCAATGAACAGAAGAGACAGACGGCCTCATGGCAACGCTGCAGTAACAGAACAGCCGACTCGCCTTCTGTTTGCAGAGTCTCTTCTACAGTGACTACTGAATACTACTGACTACCGATGGAGGTCCCAGAGTTCTCCATCGAACACACCTCCTCCCTTTCTTCTTGCCTGTCTTTGCTCCCTCCCTGTCTTATTTTTGCTCTGCTCTCTCCTTGATTTTCTTCTTCACAGGTGCTGGTTAATACTCCATTTCTTTTTTCTTTTTTTATGTTTTTATTTTTTAGGGTAGAGTCTACAGGGTGTCCAGGGTCTCACTACTAGATCGGACTCATAGTGATCTGCCTGTTTTCAGCCTCCCAAGACCTGAGATTACAGGCATGTGTCACCATGCCCAGTCTCAGCACGCCCGGGGGGCAGGGCCAGCATGGCACACCTATGGATCAAACCCCCAGTCCCTGCCCTGTTTGCAGGCACATTCACCCACTGAGCTATTGGCCAGTCTCCATTTCTTTTTTTACTAAGCACAACACTAATAACTTGCTTCTCACTTATCCAGTTCTAAGTGAATAGCCTTTCTCAGCTCTGATATGAATAATGAGCTGCTGAATTTTGCAAAGGTAGGATGTAGCCCTATGCTTTCCACATTGTAGAGATACACCTCACTAACCGTGGTACATTATTGTTTATAAATACATTATTAAGTTTATAAGTACACTTTATTTTGCTTCTTCCTTCCAAGGGAGGTAAAATACAGGAGTGTTTCAATTCTTAGGCAACATCAGGAGACGTAGAATAGGAATCCACGTGTTTTATAGAGAGGTGTTATGGCTTGTGTCTGGCTGTCCCCCTAAACCCTCAAGCAGTTGCGGGGCACCTTCTGGAGTTGATTGTTTCTTGATCCAATTCTGAAGTTATAGGTGTGAGTGTCCTGGGAGAGCTACTCAGCATGATGATGTAGGGAGGGGACAGAGGCTGGCTGCCTGAGCTGCTGCCACTCCCTTGGCTCTTTGCTATTTGTCTCTGCCATGAAATGTTGCTCTCTGCTCTTTGCTGTCACCATGAACTGCTCCTCTCTGCCATGTGCCACCTACCTTGGAGCCAGCTGAGTATGGACTGAAACCCCCACCAACTGAGAGATAAACAAACCTTATCCTTCCTTCATTTTGGGGGCTGAGTGTTTTGTCCCAACAATGAGAGAAGAGTAACTGAGTCAGCTGGAAAGTTTGCACTAAGAGTTGGAAGAATTCCATAAATATCTTCTTTCACATAAAATTTCTAACATTACATTATCGTTGAGGCAGGTGGGATACCTACAAGATTACTTAAAATGACTGTCTCAGTTACTTTTCTCTTGTAGCTGTAACAAATACCAGACACCCAAAATGCAGGAAGCAAAGGTTTATTTAGCTCATAGTTACTGGAGGTTTCAGCCCATACTCAGCTGGCTCAAAAGCGGAGTGACACATGGCAGAGGGCATCTATTCATGGCCATGGAACAGCAACAATGACACCCAAGACAGAGTTCATCTGCCTCACTTACGTTGCATTCAGGCTATCAGCCCAGGCTGGGTCTAGCACTCATACCTATACTCCCAGCAGTAGTAAGATTTATAATCTCAGTGGATCACCCACAATCCCAGTGGATCATGAGTGACTCTCAAGCTCTAGAAGTCCCTGCTCCATGACGGATGAGGCTTTGGGGGGGACAACTAGACACAAGCCATAACAATGCTAAACGCATCCAAAACTATAGACAAGGACGCGGCTAGACATACAAGGAAGAAAAGAACACTACCTCCTCAACCCGCTCTTGCTCCAAATGCACATACAGCCCCTCCCTCTGGGCAGACGTCGCATACCTGTGAGCGTGCCTGCCCTACAACCTGTTCCCGTAGTCGTCTCCACAGCATTTGGGTTGCTGGGAGCTGCAACCAGAGAGCATCCTCAGAACGCACTTTGTCCAGCTGGGGCAGTGGGCTCATCTATTCGGCAATCAGCTTTTTTTTTTTTTTTTTTTCTAAACAAAAGATCTCAACTACTAGGGCTGAGGAGATAGCCTGGTGGTCTAAGCATGCGCCTGGAAGGCGCAAGAGCCAGGGTTTAATCCCCAGTACTGCGTGCTGTGCCAGCCCTGGAATCCCAGGTTTGCTGTGCAGGCTACTGAAACTGGGCATGGCGATCCACACCTGTAATCCCAGTGCTGGGGAGGCTGAGACAGGAAGATCACTACACATCTGGGCTGTGTAGCAAGATCGTGTACTAAATAAATAAATAAATAAAAGATTTTTTAAAACCTCACATACTAGATCAACCTGAAAGTACAAAAGCATAAGGAAAACAATTTTCCTAATAGAGCACATCTAATTGTCCCAAAAGTCGTGACTGTTTCACCTGCATAGGACAAAATTTAAAAGACCTAGATATGGCATAAATACATGTGCCATCTGTTTTAGTTATGTTCTTGTTGCTGGGACAAAATACCTGACATCCCCGAGTTAAAGGAGGAAGGGTTTACTTTGTCTCATAATTCATAGAGGTTTCAGTCCATAGGCAGCTTCCAAAGCAGGATTGTATGGCAGAGGAGCACAGCAGGCAGAAACAGTCCATGGCAGGGGCTGGGGAGATAGCTCCATGGCACAAGTGCCTGCATGGCAAGTGCAAGGTCGTGAGTTTGAACCTTGGTCCTGTGAAAGAAAGAAAGAAAGAAAGAAAGAAAGAAAGAAAGAAAGAAAGAAAGAAAGAAGAAAAGAAAGTGTCTATGGCAAAGCAGGCAGGGGGCAGCAAGCAGCAGCTGCCCACCTTCTTCTTGCCCTTTTATTCCATTCAGGCTACCCACATCTAGAATGGGTCTGCTCTCCTAAGTGAGTCCATTCAATCACACCAGAACTATGTTAAAGCAATTGGTGGAGCCCAGCAGCACACCCATTGTTATGGTTTGTGTGTGGTTGCTCCCCCAAAGCCTCATGCAGTCCTTGGGGTGGACTTTTAGAGGTTGTGATTAGCTCATGACCCAATGCTGGGATTATGGGTGTGGGTGCTATGTTGGCCCAGGGTAAATAGCCTGAACACAATGTGGGGAAAAAGAGAGGCTTGTTAGCTGCCGCAGCCAAGGTTCCTCTCTTTTCTCTTGGCTGTTTTCTGCTGCTACGAACTGCTGTCCACTGCCATGTGCCACTCTGCCTTAGAGCCAGTCAACTATAGACTGAAATCTCCACAAACTATGAACTAAATAAACCCCTTCTTCCTTGATTTTAGGTATTAAGTATTTTTTCCCAGCAATGAGTGAAAAGAAACCAAGACACCTATGGAACAAAAGACCTACCTGGGAACACATAGGCTTTGGGACATTTTAGGTATGAATCTTTTTTTTTTTTTTTTTTTTTGGTGGGACCAGGGATTGAACTCAGGACCTTGCACTTGACAGGCAAGTGCTTATTCTACTGAGCTATCTACCTCCCCAGCCCCTAGGTGTGAACTTAACAATTCCTTCCAGACCCAACTCAGTTCATCTCAGTGAAAGCTGTGGATTCAACCTCTAGTGGCAGTTTTGAAAAAATGAAGAGGAGAGATAAAGGCATTGGATTTCCACTTAATGGAAAACTGATCTTAAGAAGGCAAATTAAACACCTGCTGGAGGCAACATAATAGGGCATTAAGTTACTCATCGTCTGAAACATGATGAAAAATTCACTGAATGGCTCCTTCGATGCATTCTTTGGGGGAACACCTTCAGATTTCCACAGGGAAGAGGAATTTAATTGTATTCAGTAGCTTTATATAGCAAGCAAAACAGGACCCAACCTATCAGGCTAAGCACTAATGACTGGCTTGCACAGGGAACAGGGACATTTATTTTGGCATCCAGCGCCTTCTTGCTTTAGCCTTCTGGGACTGCCTCCCTCCTCAACTTAATGACAAAAGAGGAAATGTGGTCACCTCCAAGAGGGAATATCCCCTTAGCCTAATGTTCCTGGTATAATACCCTCTCTGTGCATGAGAGCTCTAGGCAAAATGTTTTAAAGAAATAAATATAGAAATTTTCTTTTTCAGCTTTAGAAGATGGGCATTCAACCTGATATCTGAAAGAAATTTGAGATGTTGAGCATCAAAAATACAGGAAGCCACAGGGACCAAAGCCACGTGTAAGCTAGAGTCTGAAGAAATCAGCTCAGGGACTGGAACTGTGTAGGTGCGTAAGGACCAGCACAGAGCGCTCACAGGGGTGAGTCTTCTCTGTTCTTTAACTTGTCTACAATTCAGTTTTACAAAAAATAAGACCATTCCTTCTTTTGACTCTTTTAGAAATTAGGTTTCTGGTGACAGTAATTAAAGGATAACAATATTAATGTTTTCTCAAATGGGCTAAAGAGAGAGTGAGGAATCGTTAAGAGCCCTGAATAGATTGTGCCCCTCCCTAAGACCTAGCTTCCTATGTCAGAAACGCCTTGAGAAAATACTGAGCTAATAAATCATATTCCTGAAAGATTTCCTAGCCTTTAAGTCACTGGGGCTTTTTTTTTTTTTTTCTGTTCAAACTAACAACGTATTATCACTGTTGTCAAATTTTCTCGTTAGAAAACCCAGTTACATATAACCTTCTTTGTGTTCAAATGCCTCTTCTCTTTATTTCAGTATTACAGTTGATTAATTGCTGTCAACAGTGCAGACGCAAGCTGCTATTTCAGAGCAGTGCTGATTACATAAAACAGATTGTTAGGGAACAGAGGCTATTTAGGAACACACTGCTTGAAATCTGCTTGCGGCCACAAATTACTTTACCAAATTACTTGATTATTGTAAACACTGTGAAACATACTTACAGTAATAAAAGTGGCTTTTACTGTACATGTCCTGTTTTTGCTGAAGTCTTGCAATAAGTCGAGTCCCACAGGTAAACAAAATACAAGATGTTAACCACCTTTAATAACTGCTTGAATTGTCATGTCTACATCCTGTGCTCTGAATAACTACTATGAGGACAACAATATGCATTGTATCAATTATTGGGAAGGTACTACTAGTGTGTTATGAAACTGTTGCATTGTTATTTCTTATTAAAAGTAATAAAAAAAATCGCTTGAATTAAATTTAGCTAATTAGAAATGAGAGCAGGTTTTTCAGCATGGGCTGTATATATATATATATATATATATATATATATATATATATAATGTTTCTGTTTTTTGGCTTGCAGCTGTATGGTTCCCTCTGCATGTTTGGAATTTCTGGGTTGTATTTCTGTGGTTGATACTTAATCATTTTGTCCCTTTAAAATATAACGGTGGGCATTCTTAAGAAAACGATCAACTTGTTAACATTTTACGTTACATATTAGACAATCACATCAAAGCTAGATGTCCTAGATTTGATTGGAGGTTGTTGCCTTAGCAATGTATGTTCTCTTCTTAAAAATAATAAATAATAGATAATAAAATCGTCTTCCCGAGCACCTCACTCTAAAGTTACAGCTGTATTTGGTTACTCTCTGAAGGGGAAACAAACACAAACTGGTTGCTTTTCTTCCTGGCTCCCAAGCCTTGCTCCTGAATCCATTCCACACACACAACTCTTATTTCAAAGAGAAACCCCACCGGGAGGGGGAGGACAACGCTGTGCGGGCAGGAAGTTAGGCTCATTTCCCACCCCCAAAGACACCAGTGAGTGTTTCCAATCCTCGCTGCCACAGAGGGGCAAGGGAGCCACATTCTAGATTCATTAAAGGCTCTGCCTCCTCCTCCTCGCGCGCACATTTTCCCAGCTCTATCTCATGGCTTCTTCTCATCTTCCCAGTGACTTAGACACAGGCCACCTACCGTGCAGAACTAGCCTCAGAGCGACACTCAGCGTCCCTGTGGCAGCCTGGGCCCTTTGGGTAAAGGAAGGCTTGGCTGGCTGTTGTTTCTGCCTGCATAGCCAGGACTTTTAATATTTGGGGATCCGCATCCCCCACAGCCGGTCATGGAGCTCTTCAAACTTTCAGAGCATTTTGCTTCTTAAACTTAGAAGCTTGCAGAAAAAGACAACAAGGAGTTCTGGGGAAAGAAACAAGTTCTTAAACGTTTTCACATTTGTGGATGATAGAATAATGGATTGTTTCCTTCTTTAATTGGGAGTTATTTATGGAGAAAGATTTCAAGAAGAAAAGATAGACATCGCTTCTCGGCCTTTTGGCTAAGATCAAGTGTAGAAAAGATAGACAGTGAACAAAAGCTTTCAAAAAGAAATGCAGCCTACTGGAAATATTTGGTAAAAATATTTTACACACATTATGTACAATCTTACAATTTTTAATCCTTTCCCATTTCCTTTGAAAATGTGACGAGTAATACCAATGTCTGAAATCTAAAGAACAATATGAGCAATTTAACCAGAATAAAGTAGACACATACATAAAAACAGAACCTATGTCACAGAGCTGCTGACAAAGGTCACAGAGCTGCTGACAAAGGTCCTGAGCCCAGCCCAACCGAGGCGAAAGGCCCTGGTTTCACTCCAGGTTGCACACGGTGGACTGAGGTCCTGGTCACTGCACCTGTCCCTTTCATTGTGAAAAGCCAGTCTTGGGTCACCCAGTAGGGCACACGGCCCTCAGCGTAATTATCCTGCAGCGCTGTCAAGAAGGTGTCGCATTTCCCTTTCCGGTGCCCCAATAAAAGTGTGATAGGGACAATTTTTGCAGAAGAAAAGCCTTCTCCTGGGCTGGGAGCCGGGAGCTCTGACAGGCTCTGGAGGCTGTTTGTCCTGTTCATGGAACCTGTGCAGAGGCAGCTCTCAGGCAAGACGAAGGAAGCGATGAAAGAGTAGGAAGGCACAGGCTCGCCGGTCATAAAATCAGTGAGCGCATGAGCTGTTCCCACCGTCTCTGCGCGTTTCCACCTTGGTTCATGAGTCATCAGCTGTGTCCCTGGGCGAGGACACCACCAGGACTGTCCCGCCCTGCTCCCAAAGCATCTGGGGTTCTACGAACAGATACAGTTACACAGTGCCTCCTTCCCAAAGTGGTGCACCTTCCTCCCGCCCCTCCCCCAAAATAGCTCCAAGCGATTTAAAAGCAAATGATAAAACTGCAAAAGTTCTTTCTAGCAAAGACGCGGAGTATTCTAATCTTAAAAATAGGTGGGCTCTGGCCACATAACTATTTAAAAGTTCCGTAAGCTAAGAAACATACAGGCAAATTATAGATTTAGTAAACATTCGGCAAATAGACAAAACTAATTTTGCTTATATAAAAACCTAACAAATCAAAAGGCATATTCCAAAGATGTTTGGCTCATTCAGACTGTGTTTGTCATCCATTAAATAGAAGAAGGTTAACAACTTTGATTATCCACTGCGGGAAAGTGCGCGGTGAGGTGGGGTGCCAACTGCTACGGGCGTGATGGGAGGAAATCTGACCGCAGCCATCACTTTATTAAAACACATAAGCTTTCTCTTAAAGACCAATCTCTAGAAATCTCACTAAGTACACACATTTCTTTTTTATTTCAATACCCAAAGATGTACCCAATTTCACTCCTGCACTGTTTGACTTAAAAATATTAGAACATTGAACAAAAGGGCACTAACGAAAAATTTAAAGTACTTCAAGTTAATGGTAAGAGGCCAGGGAGCTAGCTCTGTGGCCTAAGTGCCTGCCTGGCAAGTGCAAGGTCATGAGTTTGAACCCTGGCCCTGCAAAAAAAAAAAAAGGATGATCAAGTTAATGGTAGATATTCACACTGTCAAAAAGAGCGGAAATCCATATGTGTTGATGTGGAAATAGGTCCAAGGTAAAATAAGCAAAGCTACTTACAGAGGATTTTAATGTGTACAGGCATATTCATGTTTTTATGCACATACACACATACACACATACACACACACACACACACACACATCTAGGGAAATCCCTGGAAGACATGTACAGGAGAAACAGCAGGGCTTACTTTTACAGAGTATTTTTCATTGTCTTTTTGATTATGTCGATACACATGTAATATAAAATTTACCTTCTTAACCATTTTTAAGTGTACCACGTGCATTCCCATTGCTGTACAACCCTAACCCATACCATAACTGTGGCCCATTTCCAGAGCCTTTTCATCTTCCTCAACTAACATTCTGTCTCCATCCATTTACTCTGTCTCTTCCTCCCAGCAGGCCCTGGAAATCATCATTCTACTGTCTTAATAAACTTGACAACTCGTTATCCCATAAGCGTATCCTTTTGTGACTGGTTTATTTCACTTAGCATGGTATCTTCACGCTTCATCCATACTGTCAGAATTTCTTTCCTTTTCAAGGCCAAGTAATATTGCATCATATGTGTACGCTACATTTTGCTTCTCCATTCATCTGTTGATGGACACGGGTTTGCCACCCTTCCTTGAATGTTGTTTTATTTTGCAGGCAAACATTGTTAAAGCTGAGGTGTCCTTAACAATACAATTAAGAGCACCAGAATAGGAGTGATTTGAACAGGAATAGGAAGTTTCTGTGCT
>PVKN010015209.1:0-18653 GCA_004027915.1 Capromys pilorides
ATATATATATATGAGTTAGAACAGATGTACAGCTACTTTCTCTTAGTTCATTAAGAATAAAAGTTTGTACTAAAATTGTTTAGTTTATCAGGTCTACATCTTGTCATCTAAATAGCTATTACAAAGACAACAATATGCACTGTATTAATTTATTGTAACCATCCTACTAACCTGTTTTGAAACTGTTTCATTGCAATTTTATCTTTTTTCTCATTAAAGTGAATTAAAAAAATGAAAAAAAAATCCTATTTTACAGATAAGGCAATAAAGACTTAGAGGAGCGAAATCACTCAGATGACACATCTAGCTTGGAAAGAGTCAGGATTTAATCTCGTTAGTTTGATTTCAGAACTTGGTTGTGAACAGTGAGAACAGGGGGAAGATTACGCCTAACTGGCTGCCCTCACATCCTGGGGGTGAGCTGGAGGTGGGACTCATGGCAGTGATGGGCTGGGGACCCAGCCATCTCCAAACAAATTCCCAGGAAGAGTTTATCTGGCCAGTGCTATCCTTTGTGCAGAAACTAGAGATATTGTTTGGGTTCAACGACCTGCCATTTGAGGTACTCTGGTTTGATCCCTAGAGAAGCTTCAGAGAGGCTGGAACTTGTTCTCCCTGGAGTGCTTGGTCTCCAAGACACACACCGGGCTGAGAGAGGAGCCCAGGCTGCAGGGAGGGCCACGTCCAGGGGCAGAGCCCCCAGCTCAGCTCCAGGGCAGCTGGCTGACTGCTGCTGAGGGGCTAGAGCCTGCTTGGGGGCCAGGCCTCACTCCCAGGCTTCAGTGTGTCACAGAGAATCCCTCAGATGATCAAGACTCAAAATCCAGCTCCAGGTTTGACCTTGGATTGGAAGCTGGTCAGAGTCAGTTCACCAGAAGTCAGTTTGTAAAGCAAGAAAAATAATTCAGCAACTGTTCAACTAAATTAGTTAGCTATGGAGTCTGATGTCAGTGTTTAGTTGTGCTCCTTTTTCTGCCCCATAGGCTATGAAACCCTCCTTAGCCTGGCCGTAGGGAATCTTTCTAGCTGTTTCCAACTACAAATCAAAACATACACATACATCTATAGTGATAGAGAAGACAAGATACATTTAAGGGAAAACCTGCTTGGTTTTAGAAGCAACAGTAGGGTTGTAGGGAAAAAATCATAATCGCCCTTCCACAAAACCTCAGTGAGTCCGGTGAGTTGGTAATTTGAGTTGAGGTAAGAACACTTTGTCTGATTTGCTGGGGGTGGGCCTCACTGTGTAGTTCAGGGTAGACTCAAACTTGCTGTGTAGCTTAGGCTGGCATCAATTTCATGACACTCCTGCCTGAGCCTCCTAAGTACTGGGATGACAAGTGGGTGCCACGCAAGGCTCTTTTGCTTACTTGGCTCAGGACTTCCGCTCTGAACACCATGCTGGGGCAGAGGCTGAAAAGGACCTAACCATGCGTAGCAGTGGGCTTGCTGCAAAGCAGTGCAGGGTGCTTTCTCCAAGCTTCACCTATTATACCTGTGAAATGTGTAAACAGGAATGTGTAAACAAAGATTTTTTTTTATTTTATGATTGCTATTAGACACATCATAATTGTGCAGATTTATGGAGAACAACGTGGTACTTTAATTATGTGTACACATTGTGTGATGATCCATTCAGCACAATTAGTGTTTCCATCACCTTAAATGTTGATCATTCCTTTGTGGTGAGAACGTTCAAGCTTTTCCAAGGATTTTGAAATACACAACACATATTGTTAACTACAGGCACCCTGCTCTCAAATTCCGACAGCAGAAGGTATTGCTACCACCTGCCTGTAATGTTGTATCTACTGACCAGCCTCACGCCCCTTTGTCCTATCCTCCCCAGCCTTGGATAGCCTCTATTTTACTCTTTACTTCTATGATATTAACAATTTTTATTCCACAAATGGATGAGATCATTTCCTATGTGTCTTTTATGTCACGAAACATGATATTTGCCACGTTTTATCCACATTGTCCCACACTTAAGTTGATTCCATGTCTTCATTACTATATTATCATGATAAATATGGGAGTAATGATTTTAGTTCTCTCATATTTGTACCTTGTAGGGAGGTTGTTACATCATGTGTGGCTTTATTTTAATGCTGTGAACAGCCTCCATATTGTTTTTTGGACTAGCTCCACTAATTTCCATGCCCATGAACAGAGCATGAATTTCCCATTTCTCTACAGCCTCATCAGTACTCGCTATCTCCTGATTTTCTAATAACCATTCTAACCAGAGTAAGATGGTGTCTGGTTGCACCTTTGATTTCATTCCCCTGATGGCTGGTGATAGCAAGCACTTTTTCTTATGCCTGTTAACCATTTGTATGTTTTCTTTTGATGACAAAAGAATGTTTAGGTGTTTTTCCCATTTAAGAAAAAATTCAAGAAAGAAAAATGACAAAGTGAGACAAGTTATTTGGAGTTAAAATTGCTCAGTAAGCCAGGCCTGGTGGTACCTGCCTGCAATGCCAGCACTCGGGGAGTCAAGGCAAGAGGATTGCAAGCTTGTGCCCATCCTGAGCAACTTAGTGAGACCCTGTCTTAAAGAAAAGTAGAAAAAAAATAGACAGATGATAGACAGACAGGTAGGCAAGCAGGCAGGCAGGCAGGCAGGCAGGCAGACAGACAGACAGACAGACAGACAGACAGACAGACAGACAGATAGGCTAGGGATGTAGCTGATTGAGAGGTCCCTGGACTCAATCTTTAGTGTAGCAGTTTTTTAAAGTACTAGGAAAAATCGTGTTGTTTGCATTAATCATGATGTGAAACAGAGTTTTATTAACATTTTCTGTAGCAAGGTACTTTAGACTTTGTGGGCTACACGATCTGTTGAAATCACTCAACTCTGCAGTGTTACCAAATGCAGATAGAGACTGTAAGGCAGAGGGCATGTTTGTATTCCAATAAAAACTTTATTAATGGACATTGAAATTCAAATCTCATATTATTTACATGTGCCTTGATGTGTTTGATCTTTCTTTTGATGTTTTCCAACCATTTAAAAATGTCAAGACCATTCTTAGTTTATGGGCTGTACAAAACAAGTTGTAAGCTAGATCTGGCCCACGAGCTATAGTTTGCTGGTTCCTGGAGTAGTAGCTTCTGTTAGGGCAGGAGATATTCCTATCCTGGAAGGCTGACATCATTGGCCATCTGTGTGGCTCTGGCCGGGGGCCGTTATGCACTGTGGTGGCAAAGGGCAGCGTCCTGGTCTTGACTTGGTCCAGCTGGCATTTTCTTCCCTCTGTGGCCACTTCACTGGCTTCTCATCTTCAACATCGAAGTAGAGAAAGGGCTTCCTACTTTGAGACAGATTATCCAAATAGTCTAGCAAAATTTGAGAGCTACAGCAAGAAAGCCTAACCTATTCCGTTAGGCTGGCTCTGTGAGATGGGCTGTTACTTAAACAGTGAGATGAAGAAAAGGAGCTTTGTTTGACTGTCCTTCCAGTTCTGACACTGTCCAGGCTCTATGAAGTATTTTTCCCCATTGGAATTCTTGACCTTTTAAGTTTTCTTCCTGGATGAAGAGGTAAAAAAAAAAATCCAAATGAATAAAAATCAAATGTCTGCCATCATAGAGTATGTTGTTTCCAGAATGATTTTCAGCGTCTTAGCAATGACTCTGGAAAGCAGAGGGCAGATGGCTCCTGCCCTCACCTAGGCCAAGCTTCTCCTCATTTTGCTTGCTCTGAGTGCCTCTGCGACAGAGAGCTCCCTCCCCAGATCATGGGAGGCTCTGATGTTTAGAAAGTCACTTCCCTAAATCAGCTGATAGCCTTCTTCTTGGAGCTTAGACACAACACTGAGTTTCTGTTAGGGGCTGCAGAACTTTATAAATGAGAAGTCACCCAAAGGGCCAGTGTGAAACGGCATGAAAATAATGAATTTTCATCCAGTATTATGTACACGTGGCTAAAAATAGTGGAGTCACTGTTTGGGCTGACAAAACAATAATGCTTCACTTCTTCCCTGATTTCTCCTAGTCCTGCTGCCCAGAGGAGGCCATTTTTTTAAAGGAAAAGTCTTAACACAATCTACAAGCAGGAAAAAAAAAATATGTCACAGGCACGTGCTAACGGTTTAAAAAAATACTGATTGATTTTACTGGGGATTGAACCCAGAACCTTTACACTGAGCTACATCCCAAGTTCCTTTTTATGTTTAGTTTTTTGAGATAGGTTCTTACTAAGTCA
This sequence comes from Capromys pilorides, assembly GCA_004027915.1. Classification (NCBI taxonomy): domain Eukaryota; kingdom Metazoa; phylum Chordata; class Mammalia; order Rodentia; family Capromyidae; genus Capromys; species Capromys pilorides. The sequence continues at coordinate 4,214 of PVKN010015209.1, forward strand.
CTAAGGTGCCTGAGGATGGACCTGGGGAGATAGCTCTGTAGAATAAGTGCTTGCTTGGCAAGCACAGGGTCCTGAGTTCAACCCCCGGTAGTGCAAAATAAATGTGCCTGGGCTGGGCTTGAACTTCTGATCTTCCTGCCTCTGCCTTCCAGAGTGATGCCTGTTGCTAAAATATGAAATGAAGTGTCTTGAGATCATCACACAGATGAAGAGTAGAGCACTTCTAGCTCTCCCAAAGCAACTCAGCAGCCCTCCCCCAGGCCTTAGCGCCTAGCTTGGCCTCTGACAGACCCCTTGACTCTCTTGAAGCCACCGCTTTGCAGTCTCTGTGTTTACTTGCTTTGGTGATTACTCCATCTGCCTAAATTCTGTGATTGCACAGTTGCTTTTAACAGATCAGTTCTAGTGATCTTTTGGCATCTTCCCATGAGCAGAGATTTGCCTTCCTTACAGGAGCACCCACTCCCCATCCTGTCCTTGCTTCTCCAATAGAACTGAATCAGTTTGTCTGCCTGTGCTAGGTGATCTGTGCAGCTTGAGCCACAGCCTAAGAGTGCATGTCTTCTTTTATTCATCCTCCATAAGGCTTCAACTTTCTTGGTCCTTTTAAGTCCTCTCTGTCCCTGCAGGGAACTGTGGATCTTTAGCTTTGTATAGTCAAGTTAGGCAACATTTATGTTTTGTTCTATAACCTTAGTCCAATCTGTGTGGTTTGTTTAGAGGTTGATCTAATATCTGAAACCCCAAAACTCATGTTGAGGTAATTTTTATAGTATCATATTGTTATTGCAGAAGCCAGCAACCTTGCAAGATTACAGATTCTTCTCCACAGGTTCAATGTCATGCCTCCCATGCCATACCAAAAGGAATGTTCCCAGTGTCTGTAGCACTGTTTTACTCATTTTTCTCATTTATTTTACAGTGAATGGAAGACAGAGAGACCTGTGAGGACCAAGGAGACAGTCTGAAGCTTTTCGTTTAAGCAATAGCAGGATGAATCACACATATTTTGCATGGCCACCTCGTGTTCTGTTGTCATTAGACTCAGCCCTGATCAAAGGGTTTGTTTTTGCTCAGGGATCTCTGCAACCTGTGCTCCAGATGAGAGACAGAATTTCCCTTTAGAATGACTTACCTATGTGCCCGGGAGGGGGATGTCAAAAGTCTGTGTGTCTTTAATGCAGGGAGTCATAAAATCAGTAGCTAATTGATCTATGTCAGCACTAGGTTTTAGGAGAAGGGTGGCTCTGAGTGAAAAATACAATATGTGAAGGGCTTTAATTTTTTTTGGATTACCCTTTGCCAGGTAGCGTGTAATTGCATTAGTAATCGGACTCGTTGGAGCAGAGTCTCAAACAAAGGATTAGTGGGAAGGAAGATGGAAGAATGCTGACTTCACAATAACTCACTGCCTTCCTAACGTGATTATATAAATAAATTCAAGCAATATTTTTCAAGATGCTGGAGCTGATCGTAAAGGCGTGAGGGGGCCCGGGGCCTCTGCATGGCCCCTGGTTGGCGGGCAGTAACTGATTGCTGTGGTTGCGAAGGGCAGTCCCCAGGTGGTGAAATATCCAATATCTCTGAATTATCTGTCAGCACTCGGAAATTATTGAAGTCGGGCAGACTTCTCCGGTGGGGAGCAGGAACATTTTGCCTTCATTTGGCTGAACAATGGGGTTAAAATGGAAACGTCCCTGCTGTGACCTCCCACCAGCCTGTGTGGGTCATCGGACTGGCCGTCAGCGACAGGAGCCATGCCGGTCTGACACTGGACACGGCTAACTTCTTGGCCCCCAGAGCCAAGGAGTCCGCGAGCTGAATTTCAGGCTCCCATCTCGCCACCAGCAGGGGTTAGCTAATCCAGCCTGTTTTGTTCTTCCTGTCCACACCACAAAGACAGCGGGCACGTCCTTCCTCGCTGAATGAAGCCGGGTCTGGATGACACATCAGAGAGCAGTGACATGCTGTCTGCATTGTTTGCTGAGAGCCTTTGAATTGCTGTTTTCGCTTAAGCCAAAGCACTGCTTTTGAGACCGTAGTTGTTTCATTTCCATTTTGCCAGAGCTGGGCAAGAAGCCAGAGCCACAGAGCAAGCCCCTTTCCTCTTGGGCCCCATGGACCTCTGTCTAGTAGCCTGAGAGAAGGACTGAAACCCAAAGTACTTCCTAGTTACTCTCAGAAATGAATCTTGGAGATCTAGCCTACAGGACACTGGACTCTTAAGCTCTCTGCAGTAGTAGTTAAAGTGACACTAGAAATAGGGACTCAGCAGAGGATGCACCACTCAGGCATGGGTGGGGAAACCAAAGGAGTCAAGCAAGGCAGCCTCTCCTACTGTGTAGCAGATTCCAGATCCCAAAGAAAGCTTGTGGGTGTAGCTCAGTCTTGACGCTGGATGTGAATCAATATAAGTCTGAGAAAACCTTGGAGGCAAGGGTGGAAATATAGAATCCAGCTCTTGGGTCACCCAGTGATTTGAATCTGTGCTCAATACGCTCTTTCACTGAGCTAAGTCAGTGTCTCCTTGCCTTCTTCATCCAGGTACTTCACTGTACCCTAGTCCTAGCCCTGCTTCTGCTTGTGCCAGGTGTGCAGGGGAACTCAGAGACAAATGGAAACAGCTGTGCCATCAATGTAGGAGTGATTTGGCAAGAATATAACCATTAATAAAAATAAAATTTTCTGTGCTTGTTTGTGCAACACATACTTCCTGACCTGTGCTCTAGGCTCTTCGTTGGACCCTGAGGATTCAGGCTGAGTCCATCTCACATTCACTGCTGTGGCAAAGCTCACAGTCCTCTAGAGGAGGTGAGCATGTCCACAGGCAGATCCAGTCAAGGGTGTGAGGACTGTGGTAGGATGTGCAGGGCAAAGATAGCACATGCAGCAGACAGTGCAAAACCAGGAAGCCAGGGAGGCTTCTGTCTCAGTTACTTTTCTCTCATTGCTGAGGCAAAATACCTGACCCTCTACTAAGGAAGGAAAGGTTTATTTAGCTCACAGTTTGTGGAGGTTTCAGTCCATGCTCTGCTGGCTCCAAGGCAGGTTTTAGCTTTGGAACTCCACTTTGGCACATGCAAGAAGGCAGTAGTTCATGGCACAGAAAACAGCAAAAAGGGAGAAACAGTGGCAGAGCAGCAGCAGAGGCAGCAAGCAAACCCCCCTCCCTTGTGTTGCACTCAGGCTACCTGGCCCAGGGCACGTGTAGCACTCACACCCATAGTCCCAGCACTGGATCATGAATTCATCACAAACTGTAGAAGCTCACTCCAATGGCTACATGAGGCTTTGGGATGGGGTGACAACTAGACAGAAAGCATAACAGCTTTTGGGAGGAGGCAGAATCTGGATGAGATGGGGCAGGGAGAGAACTGGCTAGAAAAGAGAGAGGTAGAGATTGTTCCACGAAGAGGAAACATTAAGGTACAAGAAAAATGTGAGCCATGAAAATAACATGGCATTGATAGAGCTCAGAACAGGATGTGCTGTGGGGCTGGAAATGTGGATGGATCAGCCAACCTGGGGATTACCCTGAAGATAAGGTTTGCTGTTATGTCCACACTACAGAGAGAAAGCAAGAATCGGAGAGCTTGAGTACTTATTCAAGTTACAGAACTAGCAAGGATAAGAACTGAAAATTTGGTCTTGACTCCTTACCCTTGAAGAGATGGGATGGCATGCTGACAAAGAGTATGGGCTAGACCTACCTTTCTTTGTTTCTTTCTTCTATTCTTCCTTTCTTTCTTTTCTTTCTTTCTTTCTTTCTTTCTTTCTTTCTTTCTTTCTTTCTTTTCTTTCCTTCTTGTTCTTTCTCTTCCTCTTCTTGCATGAAGAATTGAACTCAGGACCTGTGCTTGGCAGGCAGGCACTATGCCACTGAGCTATAGCCTCAAATCTTAGGCTAGACTTCCTACCACTGGCAGTTTGAGTACCACTGGCAGTCTCAGTTAAGTAAGAAAATTACTTAACTGCTTTGTGCTTAAGGTTCCTAGTCAAAAAAAATGTAGGACTGATGTTAATAGTATTACTAGTATTCTAGTCTATGGGGTTGGGTCTGCTGAAGATTCAATGAGTTAATACATATAATGTATCTTCTAAACAGTCTAGAACACAATAAAGACAATGCACATTAACTACTATTATTAGATTGGATTGAAGGGAGAAAGACTTTTAAAAATCACACCTCAATTTGGAGCCCATTACAATCATGGGGTGAGAGACTTCGGCACTGGGAGTGTGGGAGAAGCTAAGCAGGCAGGTAGAACGCTGTACTCCTTTTTAGGATGTCAGCCTGGGGCCTGCGTCTTTATCACCTCAAGAGCTTGGTTTCTGTGTCCCTTTAAGCTGCCCACAGAGGAGAGGGGACTCGTGCTGCCTTGAGAAAGGTTGGTTGCTCCTGAGAACAATATAGATTTCTTTGTGAGCTTCAGGAAGCCACGTCCTGGAGCACTGCAGTATTGACTCAACCTCCTGGGACGTGTGGTTGCCAGGAGCAGTGCAATCAGCTCTGTGGCCCAGTCCTTCTCCCTGTGCTCCCAAAGACTGTTTCCAACCCAGTGGTTTAGGGCCTGTCACTTCCAGGACTGTCTCTTTTCCTTCCCTGGAGGCAGAAGCCAGATGTCAAGGTCTTGTCAGAGTTAAGGTAGATGGAGGGGCTAGCTAGGAGCTTCTGAAATGAATGAGAAAGAGATAGCTTGGTGACTGAATGCCCTGGACCCTCCATGACCCACACAGCTCCAGCATCAGTGGGCTTTGTTGGGTACTGGAGGAGACTCACCCAGAGCATTCTCTGATCCTGTCTTATGTAGTCTCTGGATCCCCCAGACTAAGTCACTGCTTTGTTTGACTTCTGTCTGTTCATGTGCTGGGAACTGTGGCAGAAGGGATTCAGAGAATATAGGAGGGCCCATGGGGTCTGGCACAGGTAGGGAAGATTTTTCTGGGAAGAGAGGTGTCTGTGAATGTGGCAAAAGGGTGGGTGAAGGTTGGCTAGAGGGAGAGAGACAGGTACCATGGTGAAGGTGGCATGGGATCAAATCTTGAACATTCAGTTATAAGACTGTCCATCTAGATCCCTCACTGGAAAGTAGCAGCGGGTCTGAGCAGCAGCTCACAGGGTTATGGCATGAATGAGTGGGTTCTAGTTTTGGTGCGATCATTACATTGCACTGTGACCTCAACAGTGCAGACATACACCCATAGAATTGGGGGTGTGGTCAATGATACTCAAACCACAAGACCTGAGAGTAGGGATGAAAGCAATTTTCAGAGGAAAATTAGGGTGCTATGTTATCTTTTCATTGCTGGGACAAAATACCAGACACTCACTATTTAAAGGAGGAGGGATTTATTAGGCTCATGGTTTCTGAGGATTCAGTCCATAGTTGGGTGGCTCCAGGGCAGAATTATCATGCGGGAAGGGTGTAGTGGAACAGAGATGCTTAGTTCATGGGGAAGCAGACTAGCCATACAGTGCTGAATGGTGAGAATCCATGGACCATAGGTAGCACCCAAGGTCATACCTCCACGATGTACGCAGAGATCACCTGAAGTATGCTTTACTAACTTTGGGCCATTTGTTAGTGTAGTCAAATCAACATATCATGATTAACAGTTACAGGGACCATTACTAGAGACATGATAATAGATGATGGGAAGATGTCTTTGTTACTTTTCTCTTGTTGCTGAGACAAAATACCTGACCTCCAAAGTTAAAAGGAGAAAGATCTATTTAGTTCACAGCTTGTAGAAGTGTACAGTCATCTCGCTCCAACTCAGAGTAGTGTGACGCAGGAGCAACAGTTCATGGCAGTGGAAAACAATAAAAGCAAACTATTTTGGGAGAGGCAAACTTCATTTCCTCCCTTACAGGTAAGCTACCTGCCCTAGGGCACGTATCACATTCACACTCTCAATCCCAGCAATAGACAATGAACCAATCACAGACTGTAGATTCAGCTTCCAAAAGGCTGGCCCTTCATGACCACATGAGGCTCTGGGGGAACAGCCAGACACAAACATAACAGAAGGCTGACACACGTACTACGCACACACTCATTCAGAAAAAGAAAGAAACTTGTCCAGTGATTCGTTGCTCTTATTACTTTTTCCAACCCCTTCGAAGTTACTCACCACAGTAACCGTGGGTCAGTACCCGAGATAAGCCTGAGTAGAAACCAGGAGCCAAATTTCTTAGTTTAGTGTTGGTCTTCTTTGTACTGCTCAGGATGAAATTCTCAAAGTGCCTCAGAAGGCTGTAGTGTGATTCCTCAAGGCAAGATAACATTTTCAAGGAGAGTAAACGAAAGATTTGCTGGTTGACTTGTCCATGTACTCATTGTCAAGCATTCACAAACTTCTCCTCTGATTGGCTGAAGAAATGCATGAGTCAGGACTGGCTATCTTATAATGACATAACAAATGTATACTAAAGCTGTATGATATCAAACAACAGGATTTATTTCTTGCTCATGCTGTGTGACCTTTGGGGGTTGCTAGGGGTATGCTGTTCACCTTTTCTGTGGGATCGAGTTCATAGAGCAGCGGTGCTTTAGACCAGCCCATTCCTTGTGGCAGAGAGAGAGCTTGTAAGGTGCATGCTGGGTTTTAGGGTTAAAGAGTGAATGAGCAAGGAGGTGTAAGTCTGGAAATATAGGTAAGGGGTTGCTATGGTTTGGGATGACCACTTCTCAAAGGTCCCTGTGTGGAAGGCTTGGTGTCAGAGTGATGCTATTGGAGATTGGTGGCACCTTTCAGAGGTGGAGCTTTAGTGGAAGGTCCTTAGGTCACTGGGGGTTGTACCCCTCAAGGACACTGTAGGACCTCCTCCTCTCATTCTTCCCTTATCTTCTTGGCTCCTAAGGTGAGCAGTTTTCTGTATCACATGTTCCCATCACTACATGTTGCCCTCACCAGGGGCCCATACCAATAGACTACTTGCCAACATGAATCTCTCCTTATGAGATACTTGCTTCAGGTATTCTGTTATAGTCATGCAAATCTGTTTCATTCAGGGCTTGATGGCAATGGCCTTGTATGCTGAAGTAAGGACTTTATGGAAGGAATTTGAGTTTGTTGGGTGGTCAGAGCTCCTCACATTGGCCACATTGGCCAACTCGCCTTGGAGTTGAGCTTCCCTTTCTGGCATTTGGGATCAGAACAGCACCTCTCAGGACAGCTCCGTGTCCTTGAGGATTCCTGGGAAGTAGCTGCATACATCAGATCCTGGCTTCGTGTTGTCTGGCCTGGAAAATCTGCATCACCAAGAGAAGCCACTTAGAAGAGATAACTGGAGTGTGTGCTTAGTTTAGATTTAAGGTCTCACCATCTCACTATAATTAAGTGCCAAGTGGTTATTAAACAATACATTTGCAGAATTCTGACAACTGTGTAAGAACTGTTCCTCTCCTACAGTGAATATTCCCCACTAAATATACTTGTAATACTCTACTGGCTTTTAATTAACCCAACTCGTCTATAAACCCATTTATCTTTTAAAAAGATGGTTGTTCCATGTGCAATATGTGTCAATAGGTAATTAAAATGTTTTTCTTAGAGAATGAATAGGCAGATGTGATCTATGCATTTCAGAACTTTATTATTAAAATGTCATTTATTTAACAGTTATTACTTGGTGACTATGTAGTGACCGTGTCTCTTTAATGCCCAAATTAAATGGGCACTACAGACAGAATGTGCCATGTTAGCAAATCTCTTGAGTCATAATTAAATAGTACAAGTGACAAACACTCAATTCTTGTTTACAATGTGGCTTCCTCAGAGTGGGAGTCGGGTGTGGCCTCCATCTTCCAGCAATAGCCTGGAGGTTGCTGTTCCAAATGCAACCTGTTTTCTAGAGCAGCAATGCCTTCTAGAAACAATGGCCACAATGTGTTGGGAACCTCAGTGAATGGCAGTGTGAAAGTGCTCTGGTGAGCGCAGACTTTTCCAGAAGTAGAGACTGTATAGAGGGGCATAAACCTGCGGTCAGCTGTTCCAGCCGCACAGGGGAGCTTCCCAGCCACCCACAGCTGGTGGCCCAGGCTAACTGGCTCCTTCTGGCTCCTTTGGCTTTCCTTACTCACCCTGCAAGAGCTTCATGTCTACACGGTAGTCTAAAACACTGCCTGAGAACCCATTCTCCCTTAGCTCGTCTTGTGAGCATTGGTCCCAGCAGGTATACAAGTCCTAACCTCCAGTACTAGTGAATGTGACTTTATTTGGAAATGAGATGACCAAATTTATTTGATCTAGGCAAGATGAGATTAGAACAATCTGTAATCTGAAGCAAATTTGGAAATAATGAGAGTCATGCTCACAGAGAAAATGAGAGGGAACCATGACGGCACAGCTGGGGCGAGGGTGGGGAGACAATGAAGGTGGCTGACCAGCCCTGGAAAGCTGGGAGGGAGGTTAAAGATTCCCATCATAGCTCCAGAAAGAACCAGCTCAGCTGCCTCTGTCTGACACACAGCCTTTGGAACCAGGAGGCAACGCACTTCTGTTGCTTAAACCGCTTGTTCTGTGGTCCCTTACTACAGCAGGAATTGAGACTCCCTGAGAGGGCAACTTCTGCCAGTCTGGTCCACCTGCCAATGCTCCCCAGTGCTGGCTGTGGGAGCCCTGGCCTGTGGACCCGAAGAGTGAACAAAGGCACTTGGTCATTCAGAGTAACTGAGCAGACTCGCATGCAGTGCGAAGACACTCTGTGAAGGCTCTGGAGCAGTGCATAACTTGTTACCAGTTCTTTTTAATTTTCATTTTCTGTGTACACTTTGACATATATAAAATGTCAGTATTGTAGCCACATGTGTGTGATTTATAAACACACACATGCACTTACACTGAGGGGAGATCTGTCTTTGAAACATTTGAAGTGATAAGAGTTTGTGATAAAAACAGATCAGAGAGTACTGGTGGGACACACTGGGCTCACCAGCCCTCTGAGAATAGTTTCAAGGGAGCAAATTGGAAAGAGATTTTTAAAACTCAAATAGGAAATCTCATGAATGTAAAAGAAGCTTTCACAAATAAAGACAAAAGGTCACTCTGACCTTGCACTGGAGCACAGACCTTGGAATATTTATTTGCTGTTCGCAGCATCGTTATACTTATCCCCATGTATAATGTGCCAACTTCCTTCCAGCAGAGGCCTCATTTGTCCTACCTTGAGGCCTTCTGTGCTCAGCCCATCCACTGTAAGGTCACAGGAAGTAAAGTGCACTGTTGGACATGGAGTGGGGTTCTGTCTGGCCTTGGCAGGGCCTGAGTCCAGCACCAGAACACAGAAAAATTCTTGATGTCACTTTGTATGACAGATGAATGGTTAGGAGGATGCAGGAAAGAAGAGTGTGTGTGTGGGAGGGAGAGAGAGAGAGAGAGAGAGAGAGAGAGAGCCTCAGAGGGAGAGATAAGCAAACAATGATGCAGAAGGATTGCTTGGAGAAGCAGAGGTAGGGATGGTCAGAGGGTTGAAGAACAAACAGCTGTTTAGAGTCAGAATAACAGGCAAACCCATGAGATAAATTTTGCATTGCAAAAGATGGTGCAAACACTTGGTAATTTCGTCATACGTTATAATTTCAGTGTCTAGGGCTTTGCTTATACATGATCCCAATCTGTATTTATTTTGTCATTTATTTAAATACAATTTATACATCTTTCATAAGGGGTTATTCTGGCCATTGTATTATAGATTCTAGTGGGAACTGGCTTTTTGGCTTAGGAAAGTGCATAGTCAGGGAGCCACTGGAGCACTAATCCTCAGGCCGTAGAGTGGGGAGCTCTGAGTGTCAGCCCTTAAGCCACCCGCTTGCCCTAGTTCTTTTCCCTTGGGAAGCTGAGAGCAGGGCCCCTACCCTAACAGATGCCTTGATTCCAGGAGAGAAGAGAAAGAATGCGAGGAAGGGCTCCAGGATGCCTCTTTTTTCTCTTTCCTGTGTTACCATAGTATCTCGTTTCCTTGGTTACCAGTGGCCAAGGAGAGGCACTAGGTGAGCGAAAGATTTTGATGGAGCTCTCTAAAGAAAGATGTCAGTGAGGCCCAGTCTTTTCTTAGAGAACACTCAGTCTGAGAGGTACCTCAGGAGTGGAAATGGGGAGGGAAGGGAAGTTGGAATCTAGAGATTTCTTCCCATGCAGCAGAAATAAAACACTTAAAGATGACTCTGAAGAATGAAAGACAGAAAAACCTTAACCAGATTTGGTATCACTGGAGATCTGGCATGGGGAGGAAGGCCGTGATGGTACCAAAGAAGTGATCTCCATAGATGGCTATTGTGCCTGTGCCCCACTGGGGCTGGCTCTCTGTCTGCTGTCTTCTTTCCATAACAGCTCACTTGGAATATGGGGGCTATGCCATGCCAGCTGTGAGCACCGGGCACTGGGCCTGACCTTTCCCCAGCAGGCACTCTAGACCCCTGAAACCTCGCTTGAAAGCCTGTGGGTTTTTCTTTTCATTTTTTTCTTCTCCTCACTTTGCTTTTCTTCCTTTATAAGTGATGAGAAGGGCAATAGCCTTCAATTATACTCACTTTTATAGATTAATCAAAGCATCAGCCCATCCAATAAGTTCATCCTGATTTTACCCAAACTAGATGGCTTTCCTTAAGAATACAAAGAGCTACATGAATATTTTAGCATTCATTACATTATTTGCTAATTAGATGATTACTCATTTGTCTCCTCTACCTGCTTTTCAGTTTTCTTGTTTCATTTCTTTTTTCCTAAAATGATTTTTGGAGAAAGAGATAGGCAATGTGTACAGATGACTTTAAACAGCAGATCAACACAAAAGAGTGTATGATGAGAAACATGCTAGGACTAGAGACCCTCATTCTCTTCACCCACTCATCCCAAAGTAGTTGTTATTTCTCTCAGAGACTTGTTGCAAATATGCCACTCATCTGTCTCCCGCTGTATGACTCCTATCTTCCCCTCTTTGTGGCACAAGCAATAAATGTGATCCGCACTGCTTTGCTCATTGCCCTAAAAAAGACAACCATCTTTGTTGAAGAGTTTCCATATCAACATGTATGTGACTGCCTCATTAAAAGAATAGCTTGGTTTCAGGTTGCAGTTTGGCACTGGTTTAACATGTTGCCTGAGCCCTGTGTTACTCTGTAGGAGCCTCTTTCCTGAACTTAGTGCTCATGCTCATCTGCCATCCTTTGGGCACACTTTAGGGACATTAGCATCAGTCACATACATGTTGACTGCCTTATTAAAAGGATAGCATAGGTGTCTACTGCATGGGCCTATCTTATTTATCCTGGATTTCCAAACACCCCCAGCACAGAGCTCAGCATATAGACATGAAGATTTGTCATGCAGATGAATGAATGAAAATCCTTCATAATAGGACAGATTTTTATGTAGACCACCAAAAATATGAAAATGACAACTGTATGCGAAGCATTTTTGCCCGCAATGTGAGAAATATTCTATCAGGAGTGGTGGTGGGTAATGTCAATACACCTGCTGGGGAGATGGGAACAAAAGAAAAAGAAGAAGAAAGTGGACATAAGAGCCAGCCTTCCTGGGGCCTTTGTTTTATTTCTTTATTTGATGCACAAGTGGTCTTGGCTGATGTTTTGTGAATACTGAGCTGTGGGGTCTGGATATGTTCCTCCTCCTGATTTTTGGGTTGGGAGCAATGTAAAAACTCTTTCTGGCTTTCGTTCCTGCTGACTGCCAGTTCTCTGGACTTTTACATTTACTGCCATACAGAGTGGGGCTGTGATCTTTGCATGACGACAGTGACCACGCCTGCCTGCCTTGCACTCACTTTACTCTCCCAGCCACCTTTAGGTGTCTCGGGGAGGTGGCAACTCCTGGAAATGCAGCTTCTTCTCCCATTCTCTGGCCCAAAGCTGATGGCACATGTGCCTCAAAGGAAATGCAGTGCCCTCTTTGTCGGCATCCAAGTCAATCACCACTGCAGCCGAGCATTAAACTAAATCTCAGTATTCAGGCTAACCTACAGCATTGGCACGTTGTGATAAATAGCTAGGCTTTGGGGTGCAGTTTGGCACTGGTGTAGGGTGCTGCCTGAGCCCTGTGTTACTCTGTAGGAGCCTCTGTCCTGAACTTAGTGCTCACATGCGTCTGCTATTACTTTGGGCCCACTTTGGAGGTGTTAGCATCAGGCATCTTGAAGGAGGCTATACTTGCTGGAGGAGGACACCGAGGGCACCTTGACACTTAGTTAAACCCGTGAGAACTTTGAAGAAGCAGTTGCAAGCTCTGCTCTTTTATTATTTACACAGAAAAGGTCCTCAAAACTCTTCTTTGTCAGGGGACCAGGAACGGTTGGTACCTGCTTATCCCTGCCTCTCAGTGATCTACCAGCTTGTGGAATTCAAACAATCTAATTAAACCTTCCTGTGGGAATGAGGGTGTCTGCAGCCTGCCTCACACAGGCCCTGGCAGCTTGTCTGTTTCCTGAGAGCAGCTCTTGCATGGTCCTATGTGCCGTGTGGTGTCCTCTTCTGCTGGGCTGAGTGTACATGATGGATAAGCGTCTGCTCATCTCATCTGCCAGTGTCAGGTGTCATGTGTTCAGCCATCCCAACAGTATTGGGTGGGGACCCCTCGGCAGAGGGGTGAACAGGAGATGATGAGTAGAGGATTCCTCAACTGAAACTTGTGTGTATCATCTAGGACATTTGTTTTAAATGAGTTTCCTGGAACTCAACAGCCAAGAGACTCAGTAAGTTTGGTACAGAGCCTCAGAGCCTGTATTTTAATAAGACCAGGTGATGCTCACTAGGTGATATGTACCCCTGGGTTACAAAGCCCCTCCTAGAAGTCTGAGTATTCCTTTCACTGATCTGGAACCACTTCTTTGGTTTTCCTGCTTAACTTTACCCTTCTCTATGGAGCATGAGGCCCAGCTCACTGGCACCATCTAACATTGGTTCAGAAGGACAGGGCTGGGGCCAGGGAGATAGCTCAGTAGAATAAGTGCTTGCCTGGCAAGTTCAAGATCCTGGGTTCAGTTCCCAGTACCAGAAGGCCAGGGCTGGAGCAATCATGAGCTAGTTCTTCATTTCCCAGCATTCCAGAGAGCTATGCCCTGGGATCTCACTGACTGAGGTGGAGCTTGGGGTTCAGAGGAACTTCAACAGGAGAGGACACAGGAAGAATGCAGACATGACTGAGTCTGGGCTATAGATCTTTGCCTGATGCATGGAAAGTGTCTTGCATGTGAGGATCAGGAATACCTGCCTAGTCCCTATTAGTAGTTAGAATCTAAGTTTGTAGGGAAGCAGAAAAGAAGTCAACACAGCTCTTTCATGGCACCTGTGTATGTTTTTGCTAATTTATTCCTCATGTTTACTGCATTCCAGGGACATCTTACTATGTTTGGTGCGAGGCATCAGGTGCAAGACAGCTGTGGATTTTGCCCCAATGGGGAAAAAGAGGTAGGAAAAGATATGAAGCCCAGGACCCAGTGCATGCATAACACTGTGGAGGAGAAGGTGCTGCGATTATATGAGGGCCATATTAGCTAGGAGTCTCTCTTTAGTCAGCCACAGAAACCCAACTCAAACTAGTCCAGGAAGAAGAGATGAGTTGGTGCTGCTACTGGGGATCAGTGTCAGGTCCAGGGGTTCCCTTACCTCACTGACTTCCTTCTGTTATCCCTCTTTTTTACGCCTTACCTTAGGGTTATGCTCTTACAATCTCTGGTCCAAAGAGAAATGGAGGATTTAGTTTTCTGTCCTTTGTAAAAATCTCAGGAGAAGATTTCAGACATTCAGCAATCACTTGCCCAATTCCTTGACCAAAGCATTGGAGATAAGTGAAACTGTGACCCAGATCCTTACCCCAAACTCAGGGCATGGAAAATGGAGGATTTCCCCAAGATATAGGTGTGGAGTGGGGTTGAGAATGCTGCAGACAAAGGTGATATGACACGGGAATCTTGTTTGAGTTTGCTTCACAGAGTTGGGAACGGCCTTTCTTGAAAGTGCTGTTCAAACCAATGCCCCTTTCTGTAGAGGTGGAGGGGGGGTTTTACTAGAAATGTGAACAAGAAAATGGATGGCACAGGTAAATAATTGATCTATCTGTCTATCTATCTATCTATCTATCTATCTATCTATCTATCTATCTATCTATCATCTACCAGACAGGCTAGAGGCAAGACCCACCCAGTGGATCCAGGAGCAGAATATCCTGCCAGAGTGATATAGCAGGTTCACCTCCAAGGGCTGCAGCAGGAAGAAGTGGAGCTCAGCAGCCAGACCCAATCCACACCCACCTATAACTTTGAACGTGGTAGATCCGGACCTGTGCTGAGATAATAACTGTCAAAGCTCTACACCAAAGGTCAGAAGACAGTGCTATACAAAATGACAAAGAGAAGGAGAAAACACATTCTCAGGCCTTGAACCCAACCAGAACAAATGCAGGAGACAATAGCATAGAAGAA
>PVKN010015210.1:0-18645 GCA_004027915.1 Capromys pilorides
GAAAATTTAAAAATACAAAGGTAGTCTGTACTACTGCCGTGTTATTCTAGAATATAGAAATATTAAAACAAAAAGTTCATCAAAGATATATTTACCTTTTAGTTTAAAAACTCAGGATATTTATGGCATTTTTTTAATCATAAAAAAGTGCTGAGGGACAAAACGTTCTTGCAGGCTTTCACAGAGAGCAAACTGGTCAATCAGTGGCAATGACTCATCCAGAAGGCTGACACTAACAAAAGTTCTACAAAATTCTGTACATGGTTTATAAGGTAAATCCTGAGGGGATTTGATTGACCTTGTCAGATATGAAAATTATGTGTTTTGTTATATAGGTTTTGCTTTAACTTGGTCTTAACCATCCAGCAGAAAAGTTTAACCACGAGGCATAAAAAGTAAAGCCAGATTAGTATGCTGAACTATAAAAGGTTCAAGTCAACAGCTTCTGACAATGCCAGTTCTGCCAATAACCCACTACTATTATGGAATATTGGACTATACATACAGCTGCTTTCTTTTAGCTCAATGAGCAGAAATATTTGTACCAATAGTGTTTAGAAAAGTTATTATGTCTGCATTTTGTACTCTGAACAACTACTATGAAGATAACAATAAGCATTGTGTTAATTATTGTGGCTGTCCTACTAGTCTGTTTTGAAATTGTCTCATAGTTAGTTCTTATTAAATGTAAGAAAATTATTTTTAAAAAGTTCTGAGGAAAAGCAAGGGAATTACAAAGTGCTGAGTGAAGCCATGAAAACTTGGAGAGAACTTCGGGCAACTCTAGTTTGCATTAAGTATTCCAGAACTATTGTTCCTTTCTTCTCTAGAATATTTTGTTCAGTTTGTGATTATCCTTTAGGACAGATGCAGGCAGTGAGTGTGATTGCATACTCCTGTAATCCAAGCACTCTAGGAGTCTAAAACTGGAGGACTCTGAGTCTGAGTCCAGTCTGGGTGATTGAGAAACTTAGCAAGATCTTGTCTGAAAAAAGGGGTCAATGCTGGGGATACAACTCCATGTGAAGGCCCTGGGCACCATGCTCAGTAGCACAAAGCGAGTGGCAGGGGCAAACACTGGCAAACTAGAGCTTACGCTTGGTTAGAGTCCTAGTAAGGTGACAGTTTCTCACTGTTGTGTCACAGAAGGGAAGAACTGTGGGTGGTTAAGGATGGGAGCATATTTATCCATGTAAGGGAAAGGCTTAAAGGAAGGCACAAATGCTATTCTCAAATTCTAGAAAGTTTGCCTTGTAGATATGGAACCAACACAAAACATTCAGTTAGATCCAAGTTACAGAAATATTTCAGTTTTAGTATATGCAACAGCACTTTAACAATTAGTGACCAAAAATGGAATGAGCTACCTTTTACAATGTTCAAGTCATTGTCACCAGAAATTAATCAGAATTATAAAGAGGTAGGCGATGAAAGACACCCAAAAGCTTTTCAAATTCTGAGATTTCATGGTTAAGACTGTGCTACCAACCCTGGAACAGAGCTGCCAATTCATGACCAGAATAACTAGAGTCCTGCAGCTTTAATTAGATGTTGTCAGAAGATACAGAAATATACTGGTGCTAGCTCAGGAAAGCAGGAGTTATTGTAGAGGTACTTATGATATATGGAGGGGACTCACAGGAGCATGGTGACAAGGCAGGCTTGACACAACTGTGACAGGAGCTGTGTTAACACTTGCTATCGTCCTCTCAAAGGCACTGATCTTTTCCTTCCTTATGTCACCCTGGCTTCCCTCAACACCTGCACTTCCTCATATTCTTGCATCCAACTGATTCATACAACCCTCCTCACTTATCATCCCTGCTCCCTGACAGTTTCTGCTTGTCTTTTAAGGTTTCCCCAGCCTGGAATCTTATCCTATGGTTCTAAGAGCTTGAAACCTCTCACCTATTTGTTTCGGTCTTTCATTTTCTCAATGCCAGTTTCACAAGAAGAATGCTTAATTCAGCTTTCCTTTTTGAGCCAGGTTGCTGGCTATAGGATGGATGATATTTTTGGGGTCAAATGATGTCTTTGTTTTCTGTTGCTATAACAGAATACCTGAGACTATGTGATTTATAAAGAATAGAGGTCAGGGCAGATGCATTGACATAAGCCTTTAATCCCAGCTACTCAGGAAGGTAAAAAAGGAAGATCATAAGTTCATGGCTAGTCTAGGCAATTGAGCAATAGCCTACTTCAAAATAACAAATCAAAAGGGGTGTTGATGTAACTTAGTGATATAGTACCTGAGGGTTCAATTCCCAGTACTGGGTTGGGGTGAGGGGGCAGTGGGAGTGGGAGAGAGAGAGAGAGAGAGAGAGAGAGAGAGAGAGAGAGAGAGAGAGAGAGAGAGAGATTGTGAAAGCTGGAAATAAAAGTACATGATGCTGGCATTTGCTTGACTGTTGGTAAGCCTCATGATAGAACAGCAAATAGGACACCCCAAACATAAAAGCTGGCACATATCACCTAGAAGCCTGTTAGAAACCAAAATTCTGAGCCTTAACTATACCAGCAAATGAAAATGTACATTTTAACAAGACTTCCAGGTGATTTGCATACATGCTAAAATTTGAGAATCATGACGTCCTACATGGTGCACATCTGTAATCACAGCAACTTGGGGGATGAGGAAAGAGGGTTGAAAGTTGGAGCCCCGCATAGGTGGTTTAGTGAGACTACGTCTCAGAGTACTTTCCTAGCTGATGCAAGGACCTAGAATTTAAAAAAAATTGAGAAGTGCACATCTAGGAAGATACATTTGCTTTAGGGACCCACACTAAGGTTAGAACTCAGCGTCTTTATGCTGAGCTACATCTCCAACCATTTTAAAAATTTGAGTTAGACTCTTTTTGACTTGCCAAGCATGAAGTCAAACGTGTGATCCTTCTGCCTTGCCCTCCTAGAGTGCTTGGATTATGAGTGTATGCTACCATGCATTGCTGGTTTAGGTCTCAGAATATTTACAGAAGGCTTTTATTAGGAAACTTCCAGTAATATGTTGTAGCCATGTGAAAATCAAGCAGTGAATTGTCAGAAATGTTGTAAGCTGGTTGATTCTGTGTTTGGAAGTTCGAAACCAATTATTTATTTTCATCTGCACGGGTTTATATTCTTTACTTACACTAATTTTTTAAAGAAAATAAAAAATAATAAAAATAAACCATTAGAAATGATATAGAATCTCACTAAACAAAATAATAATTCAACAATGTTTGTTAAATTGCATAAAATTATCTTCAAATTGTTTAAATGACCAGATATAAGCATGCTAAATTGGTCAAAAAGTTATAAGTAGTTAAAAAGGAGAAGAAAAAAATTTAAGCATTAACTTCTTTTAATAGACCATCAGTAATCAGCAGTACAACTCAGTTATTCTGAGAGTACATCGTGAAAATTAACAAACACTGACAATTCAATTGTTGTGCAGTAGAAAACAAGTTGTTACATTCTATCAGCATACCACTGGACAGTTGTGACCTCTTTATTATCCTGGAGTTAAACCAGACCATTAAGGACATAGAGATGCTCCCATGTATGTTGTATGTTGAACAAGATGAAATAAATCGCAATCTGTCCCTCTCAGAACTTCAACTTTAAGACTAACAGCTAGCCAGGAACAGTGGCCCATACCTATGATCCAAAGCTGAGGCAGAATGATGCATATTTGAGGCTAGCTTCGGCTTTACAAGTGTTCAAGTGTGGTTTGGACTACACAATAATATCTTGTCTCTAAAATCCACTAACCAACCAAACCAAACAGAAAATTCCCTACTATTTTAGAAAATGTTTTCATTAAAAAGCAATCTGATTTGAAATGAGTAGATGATAGGGGTAGGGAATTTAGGAATTGATAGTACTTTAAATCCAGATAGATAGGAAAGAGGCATTGAATTGTGTTTTCCCCCCTTTGGTAGTCCTGGAGATTGACCTAGGAGCACATTAACTCTGAGCTACATCCCTTTCCCTTTTTATTTTATTTTGTTTTTATTTTATCATAGTGCTTTGGTAAATTGTCCTGGCAGGACTCAAATTTGCGATCCTCCTGCCTCAGCCTCCCTCAGTACTGGAATTACAAGTGTGTGCCATGACTCCTGGAAACAGTGAAAATTTCAACCAGTTTCTGTGTAGAGCTGGAGAAGATAAGAGTGGTTAGATTCTGGCCCTATACACACACTGCATGAAGACATTTTATAGCCTACATAATACTGAATATAAAATAGTTATACAAAACAGCAACCATTCCCCAAGTTAACATTAGGTACGGACACAGTGTTTCATGGTATCATACAGGGAGTGGTTATTGAAATATGGAGATATGCCAGTACCTCAGCATCATCTGAAAACTTACCATAAATACAAATCTAGGCTAGAAGTGGTGGCAAACACCTGTCACCCCAGCACTCTATTAAGCAGAGGCAGGAAGTTCAGAGATCTGAGCTCAGATTTGGTGATTTAGTGACTTAGCAAGATCTTGCCTCAAAATAAAAATAAAAATAAAAATAAAAAGGGTTGAGGATGTCCCTCAGTGTGAAGGCCTGACTTCAATTGCAGGTACAAAATAAAAGAGGAAAAGAAAAGTAAGCAAGTGAGGCAGATTCACAGGTCCCCCCTCCACACCTATAGCATCAGAAATCCTCCTGAATCATTCCAGTACACACTATTGACACAAATATGTTAGAATTTCTTACTTCTTTTTAATGAAAGAATCTATTTTCAATTCTAAGTCCAAACAGGAAGTGCATCCCAGCTTATAGAAGGACTTCCAGCTCAAATGGGAGATGGCTGAAGATGGTAGAGATATGAATCAAGACAACAATGGGGCTAGTTATATATTTAGAAGCTCCTCTCAAAGATATTAGCCAAGCTGCCAGGTTTCTAAGATTACTAGAGCATCTAAGCCTTTCTGGAAATCAACAGGGAATCATTTTATTTATTGATGTATTGATTTTTGAGCTAAAGTCACATCATGTATTTAGGTTAACCTTGAACTCACTATGTACCCCAGGCTGGCCTTGCACTCATGGCAATTCTCCTACCTCAGCCTTCTGCATGCTGACGTTACAGGAATGTGTCACTATGACCAGCCCTAGAAGCTTCATTTTAAAGTGTACTCTGAGGAAGGGTATGAACACAGCCTGAAGCGTTTCTGCAAATGCTAATATGACAAAATGTCATCCTGGCATATACTGGTGAGGCACACTAGGGCATGGCAAAACTGACTGGGCATGTAGGCATGATTTGTTAATCCTGCAGTCCTCGGGGCCATAAGAGAATAGTATCCCTAGTTCTTCTTTGGAGAATGCAAGCCAGTTGTTAGTGCTGATGTCAATCTGAGGAGCGACAAAAGACAGCAGCAATTAAGCTCAGTCGCGGTGCTCCCAGTGTCTGTGCTCACTCTTCAGGGCACATTTCCTTCCCTGCTGTTAACTGGCCCACACTTGCTCTGCAGAGCATGATTCTTCTTGTATCTTTAATAACTGTAAAGCTTTATTGCCGTCTGTGCCTATTTTATCCAAGGCTTTGCTCAGAACAAGGCAAACTTAGGAAGAATCTCTAAAAGGAGATTTTAGAACCCCAGAACTCAGAACATGGGAACAAGAGCAGTGCCATTTATACTACAATATAAGCAGATATCTTGTTTTGCTTTTTGTCACCTTGCTTTATGACATCTATTTCAGAGCACTTACACTGTACTAGATACTGTAGAATATACCTCTGTACCTCAGTTATTCTTTTCTTGTGGCTGGGACAAATGCCTGACACCCAAAATGAAGGAAGGAAAGGTTTATTTAGCTCACAATTACTGGAGGTTTCAGTCCCTATTTAACTGGCTCCAAGGCAGAGGGGCATATATGGCTGAACAGCAGTTCATGGTGGCGGAACAGCAACAATGGCAACACAGAGTCTGTCTCTGTTTCTCTTATGTTGCATTCAGGCTCTCTGCCCCAGGTTGGGCATAGCACTCACATCCAATCCCAGCAGTACTAAGACCTATAATCCCAGCGGATCACCCATAATCCTACTGGATCATGAGTTAATCTCAAACTCTAGAAGTCCCCACCTATGACTGCATGAAGCTTTGGGGGGACAACTAAATACAAACCGTAACACTCTGTAAACTCTCTTATTTATTAACATGTATGACAAATGAGGAAATGGAGATGCTCAGAAGTATAATAATTTGTCCTATATTACACAACTAGTAAATTGTGATCCTGGGATTCAAACCTAGAAAGTTTGCCTATTGAGTGCCACCAACTAACCAAAAGGTTCCACTGTGTCTCTTCAGTGAAGAGGGCATTGTTCTGTAGCAAATATTTAAAGGTTTGGAGTTTGTTCCCACTGTAGCACACTGATTTTTGTCTTTTCAGGAAATTAAGTTCTTTATAATCTTCATAAATTTTCAAGGTAAAAGACCTCTTTATGTATCATGATATAACTGGACACTGGGCCCCATTAAGCTCCCGTGTCCAAAGCAGGTCATGGAGTGAGCTGCTCCTGTGTAGGATGTTGCTATAATGATGGTAGCCGTACTACCCACTACTGAGTCTCAATACTGAATGTTCAAATTTCCCCCTTTGAACAGGAAATGCAAAGAGGCCTGCAGATTGTAAAGAAGTGTAGAGACTAGTGTATTTATTGTGCCAGAAATGGACTAGGTGAGCTTGTGTAAAGTGAATTACTTTTTAAGTGTTGTGAAACTGATGATTTTTTTTTTTTTATTCATTATAACTATGTGGGACCAGGTACACTACTCAGCAAATGCTCATATATTTGTGGGAAAAGGGGGGAGGATAAGGAGAAAGAAAGACAGGAGGGAAGAAATTTATAAAGGTAAAATCATGTTTCAATGTTTTTTGCATAACACAAATGGTTGTGGAACTTGTGAAGTAACTGCTTAGATGTTAAGAGAAGGCAGAGCCAGAGAGATAGCTCAGTAGAATAAGCACTTGCCTGCCTAGTGCAGAGTCCTGAGTTCAATCCACGGTACCACAAAAAAAGAAAGAAAAAAAGAGAAGGCAGTAAGTTTTCTAATTTTATTTACATGAGTACCACATATAAATGTGAAGTAAAGCATCTGGAAAATTTTTACTTAGATCCAGTCTATGTTTTGTGGGCAGCATGGAATTAGGTTCGCTTTGTATGCTTGTCATTCTAAGAGTAATTAATTCATGCATGCCTATATTCATCTGTTAAACACCCCATACTGTAATAGGAGCTGAGATTACAAAACCAGGTAACATGGAAAAACATAGCGATGGCTTCACAATTCTTCAAATTTACTAAAACATAGTGAATTGTACAATTTACTGAAAAACTAAGTTGTATGGCATATAAATTATATTTAAAAATTGCTTCAAATAAACTCAGATACTAGTCAAAATTGCTTCAAATAAACTCAGATACAAGTCCTTGGTATTACTCAAAACTAGGGTAGGGGGCTACCACTCAGCCAGGTAAGTGAAAGGGAAGTTTCATCTATGATTAGTCTGATATGAAATTAACAAAAACAGGTTCCCTGGTACACTTCAAGCAGAGAGTACAGGCTGAGCCAACTCACGTAGATGAGAAACCATATGTGTGTGTGCATGCATGCGTGCATGCCTGTGTGCGTGTGTGTGTTGGGGGCTTAGGTAGCAGAGGCCGGAGGGAGCCTTTAAAGTTGGCCAGTCATTGGAGGATTTTATTTAAACTGGGAAGTGAGATAATCTGTGACCCCCCACCCCCAGAATATTTTGTCGTGCGTCTCAGAGCTGCTATTCTAAAATTAGATGTGTTTACATAAATGTCAAATATTGTATTTTGATTCAATTGATCTCATGGCACAGCGTTGGGATGTAATGATTGATGAAGATTAATATTTAGCAAATACTGTTTTTTAGACTGAAGTAAGAAGGAAGCGGGACACCCGCCCCTCTGCTGATTAGGGACCCGGAGGACTTGCAGGCCCTTCTCCTGCGAAGTGGCAGAGCACAGCTGAGACACAACCTCCGCCCACTTTCGTCGGTCTTTAAAAAGTCCGTAACAAATTGGGAAGGCTCCCTCAGAATCTCTTAAAATCCTTCTGAATACATCTGCGTGATTAAAAAAAAATAAAAGAGGGAAGGACTAAAATAAATTAAAGCGCCTCCAACAAGATAGCCTGGCGGAATCACGATCTCAAGGCTCGTGGCCAGCACGGAACACTCCCGGCGACACCGCCAAGCCTGCGGCATAGCCTACCTCCGCCCCGCCCATTCCTCGTGCTCCTTCTAAACTCTTCCCCTTCCGCCTGTTCCTCAGCGGAACCTTTTAAAAATGCTTCGCAGTTGAAACGTGGGACCAATTTCGCCGACACATTCGCCGACATAATCCGAGGTGGCTAACATGGCGGCGTCTGTCAGATTCCTGAGCAGGGGTAAGGTAGAGGTTTGTTTTGGGCGTACAATACTTCTGGCCCTGAGTTCTTGAGCGGCAGAGCGCCAGCCAGAGTGGACTAGGCACCGGTCAGCTGTAGGCGCTCCAAGCGCGTCGTGCGCTCTTTGCTTCCAAGCTCTCTGGAGGGTCATTACTTCTCAAAAGTCATCTTTACAGAAGTTTCACTCCTGTTTTGGACCCAATCTTTCGAGGATGGCGTGCAAGTGGATTGCATTGACTTCACTCAGCTACTTGCGGAAGGCAAGGACCGGGTCCGATCTCTGGTCCTGAGAACGTGGGCTGGGGGTGGGCAGTTTGATAGTTGCGTAGAATTTGAGTCAGAGACGGGTGATATGTTTTAAGTGGGTTGTGGTTGTAAACTTTGATAATTTTACAAGTGCTGATTGGTGTTTTCCGCGGACAATTATAGTTCTTCCAGAAGTTAGCTAATTTAGATAACTCGGAGGCAAATTGTGTAGTATTTCTTGGTAGCGGCTTTTCAGGAATGAATGACGTCCACAACTTGTGTCGTTCAGCTAGAATAAGTCTTTTTCTGTATAGTGTTTTTGTTTGCGTGTTTAAAGCTCAAGGGTATATTGTATGCTGTTAAGGAATTTAGCTAGGCCCTCAGGTAGAGGCTGCAATCATGACCTTTTTATAGAGAAGGAAATAGATCCAAGTATATTGACCAAATACATGTAGTAAGTGATAGAAGGCCCAAAGCTGGTACTCCTCCCATGCCACTGATGATCTGCAGTGCTGGAGTTTGGAACTCTTGCGTGCTAGACAAGCCTACGCCACCGAGCCACACCCCCAGTCACTAATTACCCCCTCCCTCCTTTTAAAATACTGCATCACAGTTTTCCTTATGAGCCTCATAAAAAGAAAGCTTAGTGTTAAGACCAACATCCCTTACTTGGGATAGTAGTTGAAAATTTGGATTGGCAAGAGACCATAACAGATTCAATTGAGTAGTTACATGTATTATATATTTATATATGTATTATATATGCGTGTTTATTACTAAAGTGATTGATGGTATCATCTTCATATATGGCAGAAGGGAACAAAAAGTTATTGTTTTTTGCCACATTTTGTCTTCTTCCAGGACACCTTTTCATAATTTTTTTCCTATTTTACCTGTCATCCCATCTTTTGAGTTGTTTGGTTCCTCTTCTTCTATTGAGTATTTCCTTGGACTGTCATAAAACTTAGGATTCCATAATTCATTTTCATCTTTTTGATGTCTGAATTCACTTTTTCGGTATAAATTTACCAAGCCCCCACCTTTTCTTCTAGGAATTGAACCCAAAGTTTTAACACTAAAGTACTACTCCAGTCTTTTAAAATATTTATTTACTACTGAAATATAGCAGTTTATTTAAAATAAGAACAATGAACAGTGAACAGTGCTTCAGAAATTGAAAAAATGGAGCACTAATAGTATTAAATATACAGCCTTTTGTTTATTTTCTTGAGATTCAGAGTTTCTGTGATTTAATTATATAAAGATGAAAGGTCAAGACCAAGGAGATAGCTGAGCAGCATGAGCACCTGCCCAGCAAGTGCAAGGTCCTGAGTTTGATCCCTGGTACCTAGAAAAAAAGAGATGAAAAGTCAGTAGGCAACCTAAAAATATTTATTAAAATTATATCAATACTTAACCAACTATACCAAAAAGACAATGAGACAAACATATATATTTATAGAACTGCATATCAGTCAAGCCAGAACCCTGCAGAGAGAATTCCTGGCATGACCTTATTTATCTATGAGAGCACAGAGCAATCCTTGGTGAGATTACACATCCACCTACTTATCTAGCATGGCGAGACCTCTACTTTCTGATGATTTCCTTCTGTAAATGTGCACATCTAGTTGTCTGCTTCTTACAGCAGACATTTACATCTTCCTTATCTACCAGCCATTGGTGGAGGCCTGGAACCATGAAGATAACTGATTCTACCCCTTCCTCAGGGAGGGTTTACGGGTAGCCTTCTTCCATCATCATATCTGGAATCAGAATTAGTTTCTATAGCCTCTTTTCATATCTTGCTGAAGCAGAGTTTTGAAAAACAAAACCACAAACTCGACTATTCCCGGAAGAAATCTGTTTGTTTTTTTTTAAGAAATCTGTTATTAATGATAGTCTTCACAGCAGCTGATTCCAACTGTCCAGCACTTGTCCATTCCAGATGTAAACCGTATTCCCACCCTCCTGGCTTCGCAACAACCTATTTATTTATTTATTTATTTATTTGTTTGTTTGTTTGTTTATTTAGAGACACTCTGGCTAAGTCACTAAGTTTTTAAGTTGCCTGGATGGGCTCAAACTTGCCATCTTCTGCCTCCCAGAATGTTAGGATTACAGGGATTCATTATCTGGGCTGCCTGTGAATTTAAGCTCATCTATGTTTTGTGACCTTAACTACTGTGTGTACCTTAATGGCTATCAAATTTATATCTGCAGTTGGAACTTACCTCCTGAAGTTAGTCTTAACACTCATCTGAATGTTCAAGATCTCTACTTAGCTTATGGGCACCACATGTTTAAAATCAAATTTGTTTTAAGAGCCTGCAGCATTCCTAATCTCATTTGATGGGTGCTCCACCCATTTAGTTGTCCAGGTCAAAACTTGGGAAGATCTTTGACTCCTCTCTTTATTCATGCTAAGTAAAAAATTTCACATTAAGTAAAAAATCCTGTTATTGCCATCCTCAAATTAATACAGATGCTGATTTTTTACTGTCATATCCCACCTACCTTGTTCTAAGTTACCAACTATCTTTTCACTTGTTCTAAGCTATCACCATCTTTTACCTGGATTTTTCTATAGTCCAGTCTGATTATGTAGTAAATTGTTCCTCTAAAAACTTAAATCATGTGTTCGCGTGCTCAGAGCTCTGTAAAGCCTGTCCAAAGTCTTTAAATGAATGGCTCACAGCTGTGCTATTCATTTTGTTAGTCACTATTGAATATTTCATATTGGGCTGGTATGCATTTACTGTGCCAAATACATATTAGGTCAACCAGCCCTCCATTTTTCCCTTTTTCTACTCTCCTCCTTCATTCTTCCTTCTTTCTTCCTTCCTTCTTTCTGACGTCTGAGGCACAGCTCCATTGTTATTTTTTTTTTATTTTGACACAGGGCCGAAGTTGCCCAGAGTGGACTCAAACTTGTAATTCTCCTATCTTCCTGTCTCAGCTTTCCATAGATTTTTATTTTTAGTATGTTGTTTGTGCTTTTATTTGCATTTACTTTAGCTGACTTTATCCTAAGTTTTGTTTCTTTTTTGCAACCTCTTTTTCTAGTTCAGGAACCATTGGTTTCTTTTCAGTGTAGATCATGTCAGTATGGTAGGAAGGCTCATGTGTGGGTGGGTTAACCTGGCCATGAGCTAGGTAAACTTGCTTTGTTCATCTGGATGTAGTCAGTGATCAGAATAGCGATATGTAAATCCTTAAGTTCAGCAGAACTCTGCATTTTTAAGGTTGAGCTGTAAAAATTCGTTACTTTTTGAGGGCATATATACCCTCTCTCTGTTCAGCCCCACAGTTTGACATGAGGTACATATCAGTTCCTTCATTTGTAAGACCAGAGTGGTACACATTGCTCATTTAAAAGTAACATCTTTTAGGTACTTGATGGCTTTTTGCATATGAAGATCCTTTATGGTATATGTAGCTTCACAGGTGTTCTTAAGGTGAAGATTTAAATCTCTTGGTTTTGTAAGATTTTCTGGGTCAAGAGAGTAGTGAGCCATTCTCACACATTGCCTTAAGATACTTATAGGTAGAGCAATATTTTTTTTAAATTCATCCATAATAATTAACATATATTCTATACAGATGCAAATCCCCTATGATGAATGTGGTCATTATATATAAATTATATAAAATACCAATAGACTAAATTTTAAAAATTGACCTATAATGTACACATTCATAGGTGCAATATAACCTATTAACTCTGTAATGATAGGGTCAGGGTAATTGGTTTATCTGTTACCCGTCATTTGTCATTTGTGTTGGAGGGAACACTCAAGATCCCCTTTACTGGTTATTTAAAATGTACAATTGTTGTTAATAGTTGCCCTATTGTACTATGGAACATTTGCAGTTCTTACTCTGTTCGGGCAGCACCCTCGTATGTATTAGCTGTTTTCTTTCTCTCCCCTTTCTTCCCCCAACTCATCCCAGCCTCTGATAACTGTTCTTCTACTCACTGCTGTGAAATCAAGAAGATTCTGTTTTAAGAATGTGTAGAAATACACAATATATTTTGAAGGTTTAGTATAAGAAGTACCTAGATTGAACCCAGGACTTTTGCACTGAGCTACACCTCCAGCCCTTTTTATTTTTATTTTTTGAAATAAGGTCTAAGTCAGTTGCTTAAGCTGGGCTCAGACTTATGATTCAACTACCTTAGCATCCCAGGCTGTGGAGATTATGGTGTGTGCTGCTATGCTTGGTCTGTTTTTTACCTTTTTTTTTTTTTTTAATTGAAGCTGTTTGAAAATTTAAAATTCCAAATTGCTCACATTATACTTCTGTTGAATAATACTGCCCTACAGTCATCTAAGTCATCTGTTACTTGCTTTCTTTCCCCAACCTCCAGCTTGCCTCTCTTGACCTCTTCTTCGTTTAATTTCCTTCATACTCTGCTGTATGTCATAGTGGCCTCCTTGTTTCTTTCTTTTGTAAAACATGATAATGTCGGATTCACGATCCTACTGCTTCATTCTTCTCAATGTTGGAATCACAGGTGTATGCTGCCTCACGTGGCTCTTCCTTGTTCCTTAAAAACATCAAGAGCACTTCTACCTTGAGATCTTTGACCTGAAACACTTTTTGAGATTCTTGCGCTGTTAACTTTTTCATTTCTTTTAAGTCTTTGCTCAAATGTCACATTCTAAATGAGGCTAACTTAAGCTCTTCATTTAAAATTGTGAACCATTTTTCCTTAACACTTGGTCTTTTTATCTTGAACTCTTCCTTCCATATTATGTTTATTGGTATTGTCTCCCCTCACTAGAACATAAGCTCCATGAGGATAGAGATTTTATGTTTTGTCCATTGAAATATTCCAAACAAGTGTTAGCTAACCTTTTAGTTTTCAGTGATGCAGCGTGCTGTGACATGTATGCTGTTGTCTTACTTGTTTAAAGAAGTGCAGCGCATATTCAGCATGATCAAAAACATAATGAATGCTCAAATTTACAAGGTTATTACAGTAAAAGATATTGTCATTAGTGACCTTCAAAATACTCCCTCTTGCAAATACACTTTCCTCATTATTCTTGCCACTTTTTAAAACAGTGCTAGATGTCCTTTGTAAGCATAGTTGTGCTGGTGTGCCTGTTTCCATGTACTGAATTGCTTAAAAATATTTACATTAAAAGGTTTTTGGACTTTGAGGTGGAGCCAGAAGTGGTCTGGTGCTGGCTTGCATGAATAAGGTGGATGAGGACACACTGTAATGTTCTTATGAGCTGTGTTTTTGTCAGAAAGCATTTGGCAGCTGCATTCACTGTGTTTTGGGTCAGACCTTATACAGAGACTCATAAAAGAGGACTTCCAGGACTGCTTCAGAAAGTGGCAAGAATGATGGGATAAGTGTTTGAAGAAAGGGAGAGTATTTTCAGGGAGATTAATGGCCTTGTATCTTTTACTGGAATAACTTTTAAACATTCAAACTTTTTTTTTTTTCTGCAAAAGAGTTTATTTTCTTTTGGTTCAAGATTTGGGAGGGGGCTCCAGATAGGTGAGAAAACTGCCTAGTGGCTAGAGGAAGAGGGTTTACGCCAAAGCCCTGATGCCAGGTGATGCAGGAGCCCCTCAAGAGACGGCCGGGTTCTCTGACTTTCTAGTTGTGATTAAGGATGAACCTTTCAAAGAGGTACTTGCCCAGCCCAGCCTGGGGGCTTGTCAGGCTGTGGAGGTTGGTGAGGTGTTCACCTTTCTTGGTTCTCCACGAAATCGCAGATATGGGGGTTGGTCTTGGCAGAGCCCAAAGCATGAAGGCCAGAAGCACTTGGTTCAGGTTCTTCTCCAGGGTCATGGCAGCTTCCATGGCATCCAAGGTTTTACCCACTCATCTTCAGATGGTTTTTGCATGTCTTGAAAGAGTACTCAGCCACTGCGCCGGTTTTGCATCTTCAGCAGATGCTTGGCACCTTCACATTTCTCCTTGGCTAGCTCATGGAAGAAATAACCCACGCACACCAGAGCCACATCATCTTGGTTAAATTAGTAGCCTAGAGAGAGGTAGTGTAGGAGGCCCGCAGGTGCAGGTTCACTAAGCAATTGACAGCAGCCTTCACCTTGGTGGAATAATTTTGACAAATCTGAGAGGTCATAGCTGATCGGCAATAAGGAGCTACCCACAAAAGAACATTGCTGTCTAGTCCTGGGAGGAAGAGATAAGTGAGAATATGGTCCCGAAAGTTGTACCTGGAAGGTGGATGGGAAGGTGAAAGGGAGTCCCTGGGTCTGTTCCGTCCAAACATTGTCGAAGCAAGAAACAGATCCGTGGGACCTCGGATGTGCTGCCTCAAACATATTTTTTGATTTTTTTGTTAGCACATTTATTATTGAATGGATGAATGAATAATGGATCATCAGAAACTATCCCTGCCCTCCAGGGAGAATAGCTTTGCTGTGTCTTGCACCACACCCTTTATTTTGGTTACTTTTCTTGTTGCTGAGACAAAATACCTGGTACCTAAAGTTAAAGAAAGAAAGGTTTATTTTGGCTTACAGGTTGCAGAGGATTCAGTTTATAATTGGCTGGCTCTAAGGTAAAGTGGCATGACACAGGGAAACAGTTCCTGGCCTGTAGAAGACAGGAAAGCAGCACAGCAGTGAAGTAGTAAAGTAGTGAGTGCTAAGTGACGACAGCAGCCCTCTTTCTATCCCTTATACTTCATCTTATCCAAGTTACACACCCATAGAATGGGTAGTACTCATGCACAGGGTGGGTCCACTCCTACAACTATGCCTGACCAATCAGTGCACTAATTTAGTAATCACACACCTCTGATTCAGTTTCACTCACTCAACTCACACTCTGGACCCAGCCACCTCTGAAAAGCCCCACTTATGACCACCTGAGGCTTTGGGGAACATCTAGACATGACCTATAAAACCCATCATAGTTTATGTAGCAAGACATGTTTTCTTCTAAAAATCTTGTGTCTCTGGTAACATCTTTTTGTGTTAATTTTCAAGCAGTTCTATTTTAGGCCACCCTCAGTCAAACTGCTTGAAATGAATACATAGAAATAAAAGTGTGTGGAATACCTACACAAAGACGGAAACAAAAAATTGTGTAATTTTACACACACGTGTCTTGAAAACTCAAAAACTTTTATTTTTTAAAATCATTTATTTATTTATTTGGTACAGGGTCTCACTGCACAGCTTAGATTTGTAGTGAACTGCCTGGCTCAGCCTCCCCAGCGCTGGGATTGCAAACCTGCACCACCATGCCTAGTTTTGGTAGCCAGCACCATGTACCTGGGGCTGGCATGGCATGCAGTACTGGGAATCACACCTAGGTCCTTGTGCTTGCCAGGCAGGGACTTAGACCATCTAGCTATCTCCCCAGCCATTTTTTGGTTTTTGAGTCAGGGCCTTGCAATGTAGTTCAGGTTGGTTTTGAACTTGCTGTGTGGCCCAGGCTTGCCTTAAACTCTTGGTCCTCTTGCCTGAGCCTCCTAAGTGCTGAGACTCCAAAGGCACATCACCACTCTCATCCAGTCATTTTTTGATAAGCATGTGGGAATTTGTGTGCACTCTCTTGCTGCTTGTTCTTTTGTTCTCTGATAATATTCAAAGCACAGTGTTTAGACTGGATTTTTGCAGTGGCATTTGCATACATTGTTTGTAGAGACCTGCTCTGCTCAGTGGTAGCTCTACCTGCTAATCTAGTTAAAAAGAACAAAAGAGTGGTAAATGTTTATAGCAGGGACCAGAAAATACTTTTTGTAAAGAGCTCAATAGAAATACCTTATGTTTATAAGCCTTGTTCTTTATTGTTTGAATTTTTTATTAGCATATATTTGCAGTACATAATGATCATATTCCTTAATAGAGAGTTGGTACATGTGAAGAGCACATCTTAATGCTCTTTTAATCCTCTTCCTTTTCCCTCCCTCTCCTTCCCTGTCTCTTGGTCCCTTTCTCCTTTGCAAAAGATCTCATCTACTTTTTTCCTATTGTCTATCTTTTATTTTGCACTTTATTTATATTTTGAGTTTTTCACATAGAAACCATGCTTTTGTGTCTGATTTATTTCAGTTAACATTATGGTTTCAAGTTGCAATTTTCCTACAAGTGACTCAAGTTTATTCTTTATTACAGAGTAGTACTCCATTATGTATAAATACTGTAGCACACTTTGCCCATTCATCTGTTTTTGGACATATGTTAGAGCTGCTGAACTCTACCACTGTAGCACAAAAGCAGCTGTGGATAATAATGTAAAGAAAAGAGCTAGTCATGTTCCAGTTAAATATTATTTGTAAACACACATGCACGCACACACAGATACACTCACACACCAATACCTTCCATGTGTTATGTTAGGTAATGTTTAAAGCAATGTCAATCCAGTTTTTGCTGTGATTTGTTCATCTTTTAACAGATGTTTATTGGGTCTCCATTCGCCAAACACTGAGCTAAGTGTTAAGGATACAATGGTGAGCAAGTTGTCCAGATTACCTGTCTGTGGTGTTAATATCTATTGAAAAGCAGACATTGATTGGATAATTCTTTCTTTTATTATAAGTGCTTTAAGTGCTGAGAAACAAATTTAGAAGGTTCTGTAAAAGCATATGGGAAGCCTAATCTACTGTGAGTCTTCAGGGAAACTGCTCTGAAGAAGTCATGGTTTAAGTAGAGTCCCTGAAAGGAGGTTAGATTACTGGGAGTGGTTATATATGAAATTACTGGGAGATGGTTATATACAAAAATTGTAAAATGGTGAAGCAGAATGTGTTCAGGTAACTGAAAGGAAGTAAGTGCATTTGAAGCATGGTGAGCATGAGAAAGAATGATGTTAGATGAAACTTACTAGATGGGTTAGAATTAGCTCATGGACTCACTTCTCTCAAAGAGCTATGAGATACACGAATTCCAGCCTCTTTGTGAATGTGCTAAAAGTGATCCTGGTTGCTAATTATAGGCAGACAAGAAATACAGAGGACCGAAAGCAGAAAACAAAATTGTTTGAAGCTTTTTTCATAATCCAGATAGCAGGTGACAGAGGCCTAGTCTGGTGGTTGTAGAGGGCAGTAAGCAAATGGATAAGATATAGACAAGCTAAAGATTACAGTCAGTTGAGAAGGCAGTTTAGGAATTCATGCCTGGGGAATGTAAACTTTGTCTTAACTATAAGAATAAACTAGCAAAAGATCTAGAGTAAGTTGGAAACTACTCCAGGTTGGGCATGGTGGGGGGGCTTTAGAAATGAGTACAGAACTGGGGAGATAGCTCAGTAGAATAAGCACTTGCCTGGCAAGCATAAGGTTCTGAGTTCAATCCCCGGTACCA
This sequence comes from Capromys pilorides, assembly GCA_004027915.1. Taxonomy (NCBI): domain Eukaryota; kingdom Metazoa; phylum Chordata; class Mammalia; order Rodentia; family Capromyidae; genus Capromys; species Capromys pilorides. The sequence goes on from PVKN010015210.1 coordinate 17,960, forward strand.
CAAAAAAAAAAAAAAAAAAAAATGAGTACAGATTCGAGTAGGTTCATAAGTCGTGAAGGTAGTTTTGAGCACACTTTTTCAAGTAGCAAGTGAGGTTATTTGGTAAGGATGAATGAGTATACTAAAATAGGCAGTGATTACAGAGGGGTTGAAAATATAGGAATCATGGTCTAATAGTGCTCCTTAGTGGTGGTGTTTCTGTAATTTGGTTGTTTTAGTTTTATCAGTTTGGTATATTTCTCTTGAAATTATCATTTTCACTTATAATTGGGGATTTTAGTGTTTCTGCCACTTTTTTTCTCAACTTTATGTTTGTGAAACTCAAACTGCAGCATTTATTTTTATAGTTCTATAGCTTTTTTTTATTTTAAAGAGTAAAAATAGCAGAAACAAAGATAGTAAAACAGTAACAAGCAAGAATACATGTAGTACGGGATTTTCAAAACAAAAATTTAACAATGGCTGTATTGCATATGTTCATCATCAAATCTGTTAGATTGATATAGATATGTAAGATTAGTCAAACAATTAAACATTAACACTTACAATAAACCTTAGGTTTTTTTTTAACTCTTCCAAATACATTTTATATTTAAGTCACTCTTCTAAAAAAACAAAAAATAATAATAATAATAAAATTTATAGGGGTTGGGGATGCAGAAAATACAAGGTCCTGAGAGTGATTC